>MU108364.1:3392-28697 GCA_012274485.2 Sinapis alba
AAGAAAATCTCTACAACACATAAAGAAGGTTTAGGCAAGGGGAGAGAAGGCACAAAGATCTTGAGAGAGAAAGTTCAAAGTTCTTGTGAAAATCAAGAACTCATCTTCAACATCAAAACCGCTCAAGAAGATTTCTGCAACAATGAATGGAGGTATTCCGATAACCTTTCTTATAGTTCTATTAAGTGATTAGTGTAGATGTTGAAGATCTTAAGGCCATGTAAGAATTATATCTAACATGGGTGTTATCATTCGCTTTGTGGTCTCGCGAAAGCTTAACCAAAAAGGATTTAAAAAAAAAAATTATTGGGGCATTTATAAAATATTTAAATTTTCGGGAGGTACATTATCACAGGACCAAAATAATTTTGCTTGGTCACTATAGTCAGGTCAACTGTTCAATTTATGATGGGTTTTGTGAAAATATTTATACCAGAATGCATGCATGCTTAATTTAACGTATCGAACACTTGATATTATAAAAAAATATAGAACTAACTATTCCCTCAGTTTCATATTACTTGTCATTGTAGGAAAAAAAATTTATTTCAAAATAAATGTCGTTTTAGAGTTTCAATGCAAAATTTATTAATAAGATTTTCTATTTTATTTTTCTATTGGTTGAAATATGGTTAAGTGTATATATAAGGGTAATTCTCTTAAATAGCCATTTTTAAGTTTTTGTCACAAAAATAGCCCTAGAAAAATAAAATGACCAAAATAGCATTTTTTTTTTTTTGAAATTTTCATTTTTTTAATTTTTTTTTTTGAAATTTGAAACCCTATCCCCAAACCCACCTCTTTACTCTAAACCCTAAAGTCTAAATTAGTTAACCCTAGTGATATAAATACATATTAATAAAAAAATTAGTTTCTAAAAAAACTATTTTGGTCATTTTCTTCTTTAAAAACTATTTTTGTGAAATACAAACTAAAAAGGGCTATCTAAGATTTCTTTATAGATAATTGTGTTTTTATTTTGGAAATATAAAAAATTATATGTTTTCTTAATATGTGTGCATAAACTTAGAACGACAAGTAATATGAAACGGATGGATTATTAAGTAAACTGAAGGAAACCCTTTCACAAAAAAAAAAATTGAACTGAAGGACTAAATAAAATATTTTGAAAAAGTTATATAGTGAAGAAAATCCACAACATGCAAAATGTATTAGATTCCCAAATAAATGTTTACTTCATCAAGTTAACACATTTGAAACGCCTATCGCTCTCGTTTGCCGCAATAGCTCTTGCCTTCAGTCATTAAGGGGGAAACCATTACGACATAAACTACGGAGGTTTACCGTGAACGTGAAGAATGATTCTCATTTTGGTCAAAGAAGAGACAGTTTGACCGCACGTGACAGACATTCATAATTTTGTCAGTGGAACGACGTAGTTCTACGGTAGTGAATCACCGGAGTATAATAGCTGCCAGTGCCACTGCACACGACCGTAATGATCTCCGAGCCACTGATATTGTGACGTGTAGGTTATTTGATAGGGCAATCAACTGCATAGGCAATTTATATCATTTTATAAACAGAAAGGTATTTTATTCCATTGTTTTAGATATTTTTTTTTACGAAAAGCATACGTATACTATACGTTAAAGAAAACATACCTAATACCATATTCTAAGAAGAATGTACACTACAGTATTTGTTTGTTTTTTTTTAATTATTTTATATGCACTAAGAGTGTAAGTATAAGAGAAGCTTTAAAAGATGCCTGTGAACCGATTGTAGCGTCTAGATTTAAACTCTATTTTGTTAAATGGGGGAAAGACTAAAGTTTTCATAAAATTAAACAACATTTATGTTTGTATATTGATTATATCACATTAAAAATACATTGTCCTCTTGCAAATCATTTACCTTATTTTCTTCGTGTTCTTTATTCTTTATAGCTTTTTCTAATAAAAGAAGTTTTAACGCAAAAAGAAAACAAATACAAATACATGTATACATTCATATAAATCTTCAGAGATTTGGTGAGAAGTCAACATTGCCGACAGGCAAATCTGCCTCACCACCGAAATGGTGAAAATACCAAATCAATAATTACTAAAACTTTTGTTTAGGTTGTAGTTACATGAGTACATAATTACAATTACTCTTTTTCTTTCACGACATAATTACAATAACTTTCACTAGGTATTGTTTTATACATATATTAATTTATTTATAGAAAAAAACTTGAATTTATTCTTTGAAAACAAATTATTTTGATTAAAAGCAAATTAATTTTGTAGAAAACCATAACTAAGCTGCGAGTTAGTGCCTTTATCTTCCAACGTTCTTTCAAATTTACATGCATAAATATAATCCCTGATGTTAAAATAAATGTACATGCAGAAAAAGTGAGCTCCATATATTTGTATACTAAGTATTGTTTTTAGTTAATTGTCTAAATTTAAGTTTTGATCTTCTTGAGATTAATTGTTCAAGGACGTTGAGATGAATCTAATGCCTGCTAGAAAGTTCAAAGTTACACAAGGAGAAAAATAGTAAAGTGTATTTAAAAACAAAAAGTGGTATACTTTGCTATACGTGGGGTATAAACATAATTATCGATTTCTACTTTTTGGGTCCCCTTCCCTTGTTCAGCATAGTTAAAATTACCACCCCAATAAAAATGATTCCTTGTTAAATAATTGAGCCAAAACCTATTTTCCCCTTCAATCAATAGCCTACATATATTCAACTTTTAAATTGATTAATAATAAGCATCAGTATGAAAATACTTATTAAATGTAACAGTACTTTAGAATGTAGTAAATATATTCATATATGTATGTGTGTGAAAAGAGGTACTTGACGTACCTATTTGTCTATAGCTTAAATGGAAAAAAAAATAGCATCTAAATAATTGTAATTCTCTTTACTGTTTATAAATAATTGTTTTTCATTGATATCCCTGTTTTTACTTAATTTGTGTAATTTTACTTTAGCTGTCTGGTCAATCCATTTATGAAATATTGCCACTAGATTTCAAATAATGGTACTATTGACAAAGTTATGATTTACAAGAATATAAATCATGGGCTACAGATTTTCTTTTTTTAGAAATACCCCACAAAGTACAAACCATTGGCTCATAGAAATAAAGAGGAAATATATCTACTTTTAAAACTATTCATAGTTGTATAAACCATGTGTAATTAACAAGACCTGTAATAAGTAGCTTCAACCATAAACATCAGTGGACAGGTTTGGAATCTCAACAAATATTTAATGATTTAAAGGTGTAGGGCTTAAGAATTGTTCTCCAACGTTTGAAACTTGACAATTAACTGCTTCAAAATGAATTTGTATACAAGAACAAAAACTATAATTTCTATACAATTGCCTCCCCACTGAACTTGCTTTCAAGGTGGGGATCCACATTTTTTGTTCTTCTGAATGTTAGAAAATAGATTGATAGTTACTTAGAATATATGTATATATGCATAACCGTAACCATAATCATAGTCATGGTTGAAATGAGATCGGAACCGGCTAATCAGGGCTTTTGTTTTTCAGCTACTCTAAATGGCATAGTATACATCTTTTGTCATTGCCATCAACAAACGTTATCATGAAGAAAGAACATTAAACTTTCAAAAGTTAAGTCATTTTCTCGAAAAGTAAAGACATGTTTTTCAAGTCATGATTTAAGAATATGAATTTCGATGAAAAAGCGAGAGGGATCATTACAACTTTGTACCAACAGAAGAAGAAGCCAAAGCTGTCATTAATTTTTTAACTTCTAACGGATACATCTATGGTTATGACAAGATGAAAGATACAAAATGCTTCATCGACCATAAAAGAGTACTAGAACCAATCCCTGCCTTAAGGGAAGATGATTGAACTTAGTATGATTACAAGACTAAGAACTTCAAAATTTTAAATCACCATCAACATTTTGGAATCAAGTACAAATTTAATATTAATGATAGTAAATGGTAATAGTAATGAAAGAAAAGAATCCAAACAATCCTAAAAATGACAAAATTCTAATGGAAAAAAACTAAGGTGAAATAAAATGGATCAAAACATAGGATTCAAATTTAGAAGAAGAAAAAAAATGTCACACCGAGGATGTGTCCACAAGAACATCGTTAAGCAAATTGTCATCACCATTAGCCATGGCTAGTAGCTCTGCATCCCTATCCTCCTCATTAGAGAAATCTCTTCTTTCAAACTTAGAATTAGCTGATATAAAGATAAGCTTCTGAGCTCGATCTATAGCTGCATGTGACCTCCCACGAGAGTTAACCCATTTCAAAAGAGAAGAATTGCATTTGAACCCACAAGTAGTAGCATGTAGGAAAATGAGCCTTACAGCAACTTTCCCTAGTGACCTGAACTCACTAAGATACGTCTCCCAAACAAGCCTACTGCTTTGAGGATTAGCTATCCTCATCTTTCCAGTAACCGGGTCACGCTCTTTCATCTGAACGGCCCTTGCATACATAGGATCAAGCCCTTCGGTTCTCCATTTCATAAGCTCCATCAACGCAATGTGTGCCTCGTCTCTAGACACAAGCCTTGTTATCAACTTATCTACATCTTTCTCTTGCTCCGGTGACAAACACTTAAACGGAGGAAGATACTTCCCGCTGCTATCTCTGATCAAGTAAAGAGGGTCAAGTATGAATGCAGCAGCCCAAGCCGGGTGATAACACTTCTTGAATCTTCTTTCAACGATCTCATCAACATGTCTTTCCCCTACGTTAAACTTAGAATCCCAATCTTTAATCTTAGCTCTTAGCTCGTCCCATAAAGGGAGACATTGCCCAACGAGCAGCTTCTCTTCCTCTATTCTCCGAGCCATCTCTTTGACAAGCTTGATCAAAGCGTGAACCGCCTCTACCTCGTTCCAAAACCCTTGGTCTCCAACCATCTCTGTAATCTCCCTAGCCATGTGATCCTCCATCAAAACAGCTTTACAAGCATCATCATCATGCATTACAAGCTGAATTGCTCTAGCGGAACTCAACACATCCTCAAGAAGGTTAAACAAGGGTACTTCAAAGTAACAAGCCTTGCTGCTATTAGAATGCAAAGGCAACCGCAGCATTATCGCTTCGCCGTGTTCTTGCAGCTGATACTTACAGTGCGCGTTACGTATCGCCGCCGTGTTGTTGATGAACTTGGCGAGCCTCACGCAGTTTTGCGAGACGGATTTGAACAAAGGCAGCTCTTTGACGAAGTCTTTGATCAAACTGTTAAGCCCTTGAAACTGACACGACAGGTTCACCATCCACTGATGCTGGCTCTCAACACTCCTAAGCGCTTTGGTCTTAAACTTATCAGAGACTATCCCAACACACCTCTGAGGCGAATTTCCACAAATACCCTTAACCGTCTCCAGCAAAACCTCCTCCGCGTAGTTCGACGGCACAGCTCCGTTCACCAGAACCGCCCTTCTGTAGAGACTCATCCCGTTGGGTAAATTAACGATCAAACTCACCAAACTCTCGCCGGAGTCTCTCGATTTCCAACCGTCCGATGCGATTTGGAAGAACATGGCGTCTCGGATTCTTGACTCGGACTCTGCTCTCGCTTCATCGTACTTCACGTCGAGTCTCGTGGTGGCGAAGTCTCTCTTGGAGATGATCGGTAAACCGACTTGCGTCAGAAAAGCTCGAAACTTCGGATGCTCCAGACCCGACAGCGAAACCGAACCGCAAGATTCGAAGACCCAGTCGGAGAGAGAGTCAAGAGCTGAGTCTATCTGCGATCTTGTAAGAGACTGAGTGTGCGATGGTTTGGGACTTTTGAGCTTCTTCACACTGTCTTCAAGCATAGCCAACGGACCCAAATCGTCTTTCCCGCCGGAGAGCATCAAATGCTGCCCCGGCGGAGCAGAGTACTGTAACTCTCCGCCGCAGAATCTCGAAGGATCCACGACTGTTATCGGCGTCACGTTGTAAGACCCTCCGACGGGATGAGGATGATTGAGAGGAGAAGGAACGGCGGTGGTGACGGCGCCGGAGGAGTTACGTTTCCGGTGATGATGAGAAGGAGAAGAGGAGGAAGAGGAAGGGTTGACGGAGGAGTTGAAATTGGGACAAGTGCCGCGTTTGAGATGCTCGGAGGCGGTGCGAGAAGGGTTAGAGGCGGAGAAAACGGCGTCGCATAAGGAGCAGCGGAGTTTCACGGCTTTGGGGAGACCAGTGTCGGTGTTGCGTACGAGGATTGGTTCAAGATGAGTCCAATACCACGCGCCTTTGCCTTTCACTGCTTTTGTCCTCACCGTCATCAACCCTTCGTATCTCTTGTTCAAAGCCTTCGCCGTTAGCTCCTCCGTTGATAACCCGTCGATCGCCGTCTCCGGTTGCTGCTGAGCCGCCGTTGGAGCGTTGGACGTCGCCATTGCGAAAGTGAAAACAGTACGCAGAGAAAAAGACTTAAACGTGCCGGTGGAGACTACTCAACCCCATTTTTAGAGTAAATTCACTGCAAAGAGTCTCTCCTCTTCACTGATCGCTCATCTCTGTGTGTTCTTTCTAATGTGTTATGAGAGATTTTTCGAAGAAAGAGACAGTAGAAGAAGAAAAAGGGAGAGAAAGAAGAAGTTTGAAAGACACGCGCGAGCGTTGAGAGAAGGTTTTTTGAAAGGAACAAGGTGAGTGAGAGCTGAGTCCCACGTCGTACGAGAAACACAAACGTTACATTGGCTCGTACTCTCTCTATCTCTCTCTCACTCCCCCCCCCATCATTCGAGCGTTTCTTCACGCGCTTCTATGTGGTTTTCGGACATTGTCTTGTCTGCTGCTTTTACTTGGAACTCGACCTTAATTTTTCATAATCTATACTACTACATGTTTTTCTTGTTCTGTTGTATCAACAACCATTAAGCTTAAAAATAATATTAATTATAAGTCTTGAGAATTATGAAGGGTTTGTTGATAAAATAACGTACTGACTAAATTTTTGTACAATTATAAATTAGTTATAAAAAAAACAATATTCATTACAAGAACTTGAGCCTCCTCTTTTTAATTTCGTTACAAAATTATAACTGGCGAGTGGGATTTCCATTTGTGTATTCCTGTCTACGTGGGATGTGTTCAGAATTTGAACATTTTAAAGGGTAAAGTGGGAATTTTGTTTTGTTTCTACACAGACAGTGGAAGACATTGAGGAGTGAGAGAGTGTGTTGTGTTGACCATACAGTTTTGACTCAAAAGGACATTTTTTCATTTTTAAAAAAAAATTCCCTTTGAAACTTGTGTAATTTTGTAATTTGACTTCTATTTCTTTACCGACAATTATTTTGGGTTCCTCCTATTTCTTAGTTCTTACCATTCTCTAAACATTTACAGTATTTCTTAAAACTCTAGAATATTTGGTTGCTTGGCTTCTCCTTTTCATTGATCTTGTGTGACGGTTTCATTATCATGAGTGTCACAGGTCGTCGCTAGTAGTTTGAACTTTCAAAGTCATGAGTTACAACACCCTTGTATTCTTGATAACATTCACATATTTTTCTTTCTACGAAAACAATAAAGATCATAACACACACACATAACAAATATCATTTCGGTTCAGTAACATATTAAATCTTTAGAACAATGACCCTTAAAAACCACTTAATCTTAGACCATGATTATCCATATAACCCTTAGAGGGTTTCTTAAAAAACAGTTTTTTTTTTGGTTTGATTTAAAAAAAAAAAAAAAAAAATTAAAAACGCACCAATCGCGGACCGCCATGTGTTAGTGGAGTCCGTGAACAGTGCAAGAAACCCTCCAAAATCGGTTCTTATTTCATAGTTTCTGAAACTGTGTCTTATACTGTTCACGGATCCCACTTATTAGTGGGACCCGCGAACAGTGCAAGAAACTCTGTTAAAAAACTGGGATAATTGTGCTTTTATAATAAACTCGTGCATTAAGAGTCTTTCTAGTTGGAATTACTGTAAACACACATTTTTAACTGTTTCAGTCATTTCAATTAGAAACCAAATAACAAACATTACCTTCTTGATCGACTATTTCACTAACCCTAACACATCAACTACCTAACGTTTAACTTTTCATATGTTTTACATGATTTTTCTTGTTCCAAGCAGCTACTTTCATTTTTACATGGTTTTCCTCTTGTTTGTATACATTTTCTTAGATTGGACCGCAGATCAATTTGATCACAACTATAGGTCCATGTAAGGTTCGAAATATCAAACCACACTCATGATGTGTCACCGTTTACTATAGATTTGTACATGGCGTATGGTGATACATAACAATACAAATAACAATTCACAAACGAAAAGGTAGTACACCATGTTGCGATAACACACACGTCTTTAACAATAAAGAAGAAGCAAATGTTGCGATAACACGGTACGAACAACATAGAATGTTAAACACAAATTTTGGCACTATTTTGCTTAGACAACGATAATAAATTATACAACTTTGATTTAAATCTCCTCTCACAAAAAGTTATTAAAAGATATTAAGTTTACTGAACACCATATTTTAGGGAGCATCAAACAAGCTTACCCCAGCCCCAAGTGTCATGTAGTGTCTCCAAGATACTAGATAGTAATTCGTATTTATATTAATAAAGCAATCTTATGTAATAAAAAATTGTAATCCCTATACAAAATCAGTATGAAGATAACCAAACCAATAATTAAAGCAATAAGTGGAGGTTAGGAGGAGTCAAGTTTTAATTGGTCAATATATAGTGTCTATAAAACCATATGTCACAACTGTCTCCCACTTTCTGATGTATGCATGCTTATATATATGAATGGTCCATGGATTGTATAAGTTGTAAATACACATATTCCACCGATATTAAAGGAAGAATTCAATTTTGTTAGCAGAGAATTTAGATCAGTCCAATCTTAAAAGAGGGATAGTACTATCTGTGAGAATGATCTTGTCTGTTACATACCAACCACCCAAAACCTATGCATTATAACAGCTCATTTTTCTTAATAAACTTATCATGCTGCAAAACACTTGAACCAGAAAATGTGGAGTTTGTGAATGAGATTTGAAAAGAAAATGTTTAGTAGCAATAATTTGTAGAATTAGAGAGAGATATCTAATTTCTTACATGGAATGAGGCTTCTTAATTGGCTAAATGATTATTTCTCTGAAATGCATATTTTTACCTTTTACCTAAATAAGTAATTTTTGTACCAGAAAAAGGTAAATCAGTAACTCTTGTCTCTTGACGGAAAAAGGGAAAGAAAAAAAACTGGATCTTCGTTTTCCATGAACTGACAACTTCTTGAAATGAAGACCTAATCATTCTAAACAAATACATATTGAGAGTTCATCATTACTGTGAGTCTGTGACAACGTAATTTGCTTGTATTACAAGATTGTAGGAGAGTTTTTCTCAACCACTCCACTAGATATACAGTGTGTAGATAACAAATGAATATACACCAAGATAGAACGTATAAATAATTGAGACAAAAAAAATCAACTAGGCCTTTTGATACTGATAGTGACAGTAATGATTTAATTAGTGAAACTTGGATAGTTTTACTAGCCTAGTCTTGTCTTGCAAATGAAGTATTACTACATTCAATTCGTAAGTGCTGATGTGATTATTTAACTTGAAAACTGTTGAAAGTAAAGTTATAGTATTTGGTAAACCGTATTTATAATTTGTTGAAAGGAAGAAAGAAAGATATGAAAAGATGAAGCTCGTGCTCTATTTGTACTTCCTTTGAACTGAACTGAAACCCAAAACTATAGGCCGAGCTCATAGGCCCATCCTACCGGTTGTATTAAACCGGAATAGAATTGTGCTTCGGTCAAATAGTATAGAACCGGAAAAACCGGGAAACAACAGAACCGGAAGTCTCGTTTACTTTGTTCCGATCAGAACAGAAACTCGAAAACAGAAGCCAAGCTGAAGTAAATCGAATCTCGGCGACCACGTAGGTAGGCAGAAGGAGGAAGATGGGAGATATTTGGGCATGGCTTATATCCTTCTTCTTCCTCATCGCTCTTGTCGGAATCATCGTGTATCAGGTTTTAGTTCGATCCGACAAAACTAATAAATCTGAAGTTATTTGGTTTCCTATCGAGCTTGCCCCATTTAGATTAAGGGAAGGAAAAGGAAAGTTTGAAGCTTTGTGTGTTCTTGGGTAGTTTTCTATTTAACTTGAACTAGTGTTTATGTTCTTGCCACAGAATTGTAATTGAAAAAGTTTCAACTTTTTGGGGGGGGGGGGAATGTTATATAAAGGAGCTGCATTTAAGCATAATGGAGTCAATCTTGTAGTGTGTTTCTGTGTTTCGATATTGCATGTTGATCAAAAAGCCCAAAATGTGTTAGAAGAGAGGTAGAAACTAAAAAGCATTTTCATTTTCTTTGGGCAGCTTGTATGCTTAGCGGATCTAGAGTTTGATTACATAAACCCTTACGACTCTGCGTCGAGGATAAACTCAGTGGTGTTACCGGAGTTCATTGTTCAAGGAGTTCTATGTGTATTCTATCTCTTTACAGGACACTGGTTCATGGCAATCCTTTGTCTCCCTTATATGTACTACAACTTCCAACTGTAAGTCTCTCTTCTCTCTTTTAACAACTACTAATAATCTTTCAAGGAGCAAATGTTGTTGATGTGTTTGATTTTCACAGTTACTCGAAGAGACAACACTTGGTAGATGTAACGGAGATATTCAATTTGCTAAACTGGGAGAAGAAGAAACGGCTGTTCAAGCTTGCTTACATTATACTTAACCTCTTTCTCACTATCTTCTGGTAAACAATGAAAAGATCTTTCAGAATCCCATCCCCTCTTTGCTTAACTAACCTCCTTCATTATATGCTAAAAAACTTTTCTTTTGTCTTTGGCAGGATGATTTATTCAGCATTGGATGATTACGAGGATTGATTGACAAGACGACATGCATCTTCTTTCATCTGATTGACACCGCTGCTTAAAGATAACAGCGACCTGCTCATGCTCGTGGACATGAAAAAATGAAAGGACAAAGTGTATTTACTCTTACCTGTTTGATGTTTGTAAGATTAGTGGCAGAAAGCTTTCTTTCTTTCTTTCTTTGTTAGAAACATGACCAGATCATGATGTTTCAACTGTCTATTATGCCTGATCATGATTTTTAAAATCTAATCAAGCTCATAAACTAGTGAGCACACAACCAGTAAAACCAAATAAAAAGATCGGTCGTTCATGTGAACATTGATTTTTTTTTAATTTAAAATGGTGATAAGTGAAGCGAACATCTTCAGGAAACTTGAGAAGTTGTAAACTTATAATTAAAGTTTTTGTCATTAATAAGAAAATAAAACGAGTCCAAAACTTTTTTTTTTGTGCGTCTGTGGCTATCGTCGTCAAGCCAGAGGAATATCGTTAACAAGGTGAGTTCTCTCTGTGTCTCTCTCACACACACTTTCTCTTAAAGACAAACTTTATATTGTTGTCAAAAAGAAGCTTGTTTCATCGATCTTCCTTGTGTTCTTTACGAAAGTTTGTGGTCGGTCTATCTCAATTGGATGGATAGTTAGTTGATAGATCCCATCTGCTCTCATTCCATTGACCTAGATTTGATCATAAAGTCCCTAGATTTGGGAATCGAAATCGATTGTGATGTTTAAGTAGCTGAAAACTCAGTTATGTAATTGTTGCTTTTAGTTTTTTTTTTTCCTCTTCTCTGAATTGAAATAAAAGTATTAAGCTTTCTTTTGCTCTATATTATCATTCTGTTCAACAAAGCCAATGATGTTAGTGTTAGTATTTCTGAGTCGCTTCTGATGAATAAGAATGAACCCATGATGTTTTGTTATCCTTTTGTTTCAGAGAAACTCAAAAAATGGTTAATGCCATCAAAGGAGTGTTCATCACCTGGTACTCTTTTATAGCAAAATCTTGGGAACATTCATCATTAACACAATTTTTGAATTGATAAAGTTTTCTCTTCTGTCTTTTTTGTTTGCAGCGATATTCCCATGGCACAGTTCATAGTGAACATGAACAATTCGATGCCTTCCTCTCAGAAGTTCATTATTCATATACTTGATAGTACTCACTTGTTTGTGCAACCACAAGTTGAGCAGATGATCCGCAGCGCCATTGCTGAGTTTCGTGATCAAAACTCTTATGAGAAGCCTACTTAACTTAAGTCACACTATGGTGACATTGTCAAATAATCAGTCTATTTTATCCGGTTATGTTTTGATTAGTTGGAAAGACTCATGATGGTGCTGTTGGAAACTCATTGTTACAGGGGGAAGATGATTTTGAGACTTGTCTCTCTGTTTTGTTTTTTGTTTTTGGAGTCAGTCGGTTTTCTCAAACCAACTCAGGTTACATCAGTTGTTTTCCGGTTATGTAGATTAGTTAAATGTCTTTGATTCATACCATTTTATGATCTTCCACTTCAGTTACCACAGCTGTATAGTAAAGTACAATGGAAATGTCAGAATGATCCAAGGGCTATGAAAGTCTATTAGAGAGAAACATGTTCATGAAGTTCAAAGAAGTCTTGTTTGTTGTCCCGGTTACCAAGTAAAAAAGTCTAATATATTAACCAAATACAATTGCATATGTAAGCCAATCGGTTAAGGTAAACCAATATAACTGATATCTCATAAACCACCCGTCCATCTTCCTCACCCAATCTGTAATTTTTCCCCTTTGTTAATAAAAGGAAAAAAAAAAACAGAAAAGCCAGTGTTGGGACTCTCTAACACACGCTCTCGACGACCATGGCGGTCTCGTTTAACACAACCCTTCACCAGTCTTCTCTGAGTCCGTGGTAATCTCAGATTCTCTGTAATCTTACATGCTTACGCCTCTAATTCTATACACACACTTGCATCTGATTGTTTATATGGTTTTTATTTTGTAGCTGTAGCATCAAGCTTTACTCTGGCTTGAAGCCTCAATCTTCAAGTTCGTTCCTTTTTCTTCTCAAACTCTTCGAAAGTTTTGATTTTTAAATCTAATAGGGTTAGTGCCTTACGAGTGAACTGATTATCTAGTGTTACTACTGTTGTCGGAATTGTGTGTCAGGCTTTTTGACAAATGGGTATCAGAATTTGAATAAGGAGTTCTATGGCAGGATTCACAAGAGTTTGCAATCCGGGTATATATCTCAAAGTTCTTCTCTTTTTGCCTTTTGAATGTGATGATAGGTTCATTAGCTTTGTGGGTTGTTGCAGGACTGGGAAAGCGAGTAGGTCACGGGTGAAGATGATGCCTATAGGTACACCTAGAGTTCCCTACAGAAACAGAGAGGAAGGCACTTGGCAATGGGTTGATAT
The DNA here is from genome assembly GCA_012274485.2 of Sinapis alba. Taxonomy (NCBI): domain Eukaryota; kingdom Viridiplantae; phylum Streptophyta; class Magnoliopsida; order Brassicales; family Brassicaceae; genus Sinapis; species Sinapis alba. The sequence continues at coordinate 16,653 of MU108364.1, forward strand.
ATGGAATGCCCTTGTACGTAGGAGTATATTCAACTTTTACATAACCTTGTGAGAAAGAAAGAATGAAACTTTGATTATCTTTTGTTGCAGTATCGAGAGCGTGTGATCTTCATTGGACAAAACATTGATGAAGAGTTTAGCAACCAGATATTAGCAACTATGTTGTATCTTGACACTCTTGATGACTCCAGGAGGATTTATATGTACCTTAATGGACCTGGCGGAGATGTGAGTTTCTCTCTTTACATTTTTTTTTGTTTATTTGCTTACACACTTTGTCTAAACTTTTTTTTTGGTAGCTTACTCCAAGTCTAGCTATCTATGATACAATGAAGAGCTTGAAAAGTCCTGTTGGGACACATTGTGTTGGGCTTGCCTATAACCTTGCTGGTTTTCTTCTTGCTGCCGGTGAAAAAGTAAAATCTCTTTTTTCACTTTCTTTTTGAATCATGTGGAAACCAAATTGATCTTTATATGCTAGACTCCGAAGGAAACTTATTGTTTTCTGTGAAAGGGTCAACGGTTTGCGATGCCATTGTCAAGAATCGCTCTCCAGTCACCAGCTGGTGCAGCCCGTGGTCAGGTGAATTAGGCTGCCTCTCTCGAGTTATGGACTATAATACAATTCATTTAGTTACATGATGAAGCTATAGTATATAAACTTACAAACTTCCTTCAGGCTGATGATATTCAAAATGAAGCAAAAGAGCTTTCAAGGATAAGAGATTACCTCTTCAACGAACTAGCCAAGAATACTGGACAGCCTGTGGAAACGGTTAGTTTTTTTTTGTTGTCATAATAATAATTGTCACTTCTGAGAGTGCATATGATGAGTGATGATGATGAGATGAAACAATGTGATGGTACAGATCTTCAAAGACTTGAGCAGAATGAAAAGGTTCAACGCAGAAGAAGCTATTGAGTACGGACTTATTGATAAGATTGTTAGACCACCTCGCATCAAAGACGACGCTCCTCGCCAAGATGAAACCTCTGGTCTTGGTTAATCTGTTTTAGTTTAATCTGTGATTGACTGATTGGTACATTGCTTTTCTTGTTTTATATCCACTTTCTACAAACATTTTTAGAGCTGAAGCTGAGATGAACATTTGCTAATCTCTGGCTTTCTTGTCTGGTTGGCTATGTGGTAAACCGAAGAAAATGCTTACACTGTAATGTAATGAACCATTTGACTCGTACCGCTTCTAAAACCAAATTATCCTAAATTGGGTATATGGATCTTGATGTTGGGATTTATTTATGTAACTCCCCTCTCAAAGAAGTGAAGCCTAATGACAAAAAAAATCACAAAACATACAACGTCAAGTTTGGAGTGACTATGTAAGAAAGACTCTTTGGCTGAAGCTGGCTTGTTGTTTAGGAAAATGGGAGGGAACGAGATTGCGCCAAATGGTGGGGTGGTACGTACAACATACTTATCAGGGAGAAGGTACATCTCTGAAGAAGTGATGTGACGTGACCACTTAAGTTGTACTAATCATGAAAATGGTGTCACCCCCTTCTATTATTAGAAATCTAAAGTCAAGACTTTTATGTTTTACTAAGAATACTAGTTGGTGCATAGAAAGCTGTCGGCAGTATTGACACACGCAACTTAGACCTAATACATGAGAACGACATCAAATATATTAATGAATTACTAGTGAACATCGATGGATTATTGGATTATACATTTCTATAAAGTAGTTGTATCTTTTACTGGATTATGGAGATGGACATTTGATTTTCTTCGAGATATTGAATTTGAACAATGAGAAATATACATGTTGTACGCTTTCTACCACCAACTCTTCTGATACAAATCTCCAACAAAATTAAATAAGAAACTGATCAACGTGTGATGAATGGAAGGAACATATGGAGACAACAACAACACATCATTTTCCAATTACTATCACCTACCAAAAGCTTTATTGGCTTACCTACCTTTATTGTCCTTTTTCTTTCTTGTTGGAAAATTATGATTGAAAGTTTCCAATATTCAAACACTAGAACATACTACTATTCAGCTTTTTATTTTATGGGTCATATATATATTCATAACCACATCTAGATTTTTCCATAATTAAAATAATTGGACCAAAACCTTAAAACATTCCACAGAAAAATACCAACCACAAATAATCTAGCAAACATATCAAAACAACAATAATAATAATTAACTTTAGAAACTTTTTGTACACACATTTATAACAACTAAAACCCCACAATTAAAAAAGTAAGCAAATTCCGATTTTATAATCATCCCTTTTCTATTTTTCTCTATTTACAAAGAACATGAACAAACATTCCCTAAACTCAAATTTAATTTACCAAACCACAACCATAAAAAAGAAAATTAATCTGTTTCAAGGCACGCAGATTTCTCTCGATTTCTCTCGATTTCGATAAAATCTGCGTGCCTTTCACCGGATAAACTTTACTGAACTGGTGTGGTTCGGTTAACCCACGTTGTAAACTGTCTCAAGAACATGATTTGATAAGACCAAAGCTGAATAGATTTCTCCAGACCAAGCTCCCAAGTGAAACCAACACTGCTTTAGTCTGTTGATGTTCTTCTCCATTTCCCTTCCTTTGATTCACTGATGGCATTTCTTTCACTCTTAAGCACTCCAAACCGATTTTCTCCCTAACCGATTCAATCAGTTTCGAGTCTGCTTCATCTCCATTCGCATCGGTTACATAGAATATGTTTGTAGCCATGCCGCAGCTCGTTGATATCTCTGTTCTTGTAACGTTCAGACCGTTTTCTCTGAACGTCCTAGTAACTTCCGCTAATAAACCTTGTTTGTCTGGATGCCTCAGCTCTAATCTCACACCCTAAATACACATAAACAAAACCAAAGCACCGGTTTAGATTACCGGTTAAACAATCAAAACATTAAACCAATTTTCAGACTAAGTCTTAGATTATACCTCAGATGCTCTTCTCTCCACTGCAGCTTCTAAGCATTGTATCACTCTTTGTCTCTCTGCTTCTGAACTTATCGGTGATCCATCCTTATGCCTGATATAGAATTCCTGAAAACGTTAACCAAAAAAAGAAAGATCGTTTAGCTCAAACTCAACCTCTTAACTTCAAGAAATTTACCAAAGATCGGTTCAAGAAACATACCAAATGAGCTTGGTCTTCAGATGTGTTGATAGTAGCATGGAACACAGCATATTCCATATCGGTTAAGGTACAAACCACATCGAACAAAAGCTTAGTCCTGTCACTGCAATGAACATTAACGACCGAGTAGCCCCTCTCAGCCCAATTCTGAACCGTCACAACCACCATAGGAGACCTCTCCTGCTTCTTGGATCTCTTCTCGTAGTCTCTGTCTTCAAACATAAGCTGATGAAGCCTACGTTCGATGTGCGTCATCATATCCACCGAAACACAAGTCTTTGCAGCGGATGTAACGTCGCTATCGCCGTTAAGAACGTTCTTTAACCGACCCTCGATCTTGGAAATGCGATGAGAATCGAGAATAGGTGATCCTGAGTTGCAGTCTTTGAGATAGATCATAGACGCAACTCTACCGTTATGTGTCCATAGCTTAGCGTCAACTACATCGCAGTTGAGATCAGAGAGAACTGCAAACATCTCGGATAGTAAACCGATACGGTCTGTTCCGGTTAACTCTAAGGCCGTTAGACCGTTAACTTCAATGTTTTCTCCGTAGTAAACCGTCTCAATCGACTGTTCAATGTATCTCAAGACGCTCTGATCATTTAACTTGTTTCCGTTTAAGTCAGTCACATGGAAAACTGTAGGTAATTAGAAAGAAAGAAAAAGAGTTATTAAAAAATAATAGAAAATAATAGTTAAATATATAATTTCGAATTTTAAAAATTTTTGAGTACCATCCATGTTCCATCTTCCATCAGAAGAAATGTAAGCTTTTTTAATGGAGAGATTCAAATCGGTGAGGATTTGTACAGCTTCTAGCAATATACCATGTCCTCTTGGACTGTCAACCTGATAGAGAAAAATGGAATTATTGTTATTAAAATTATGGATAAATAATAATGAATCATTTACTGTAAGTTGGTTTAGATTATGAAAAATAAAGAAGCAAACCTTGACGATTGTAGCTGAAGAACAAACACCATTGTCGATAACGACCCTGTAAATGATGTAAAGACATTTTTGATTAATTTTCTTTTGTGCCAGAAATAAAATTTAATAAATTAAAGTTTGGAGAGAAAAAGTCCTAAAAACAATTTCAAGTTGATGAAAGAAAAGAGGCCGAAAGAAAGTTGTGGAAATCTTCTAGGAACAAGACAGAAAGAACAAACTTTAAAATATTTTAATATATTTATTGGAAAATAAGGTAAAATAAAAAAGATGGAGGAAAATAAGTTTTGAAATTTCAAAAATCAATTTGTGAAAATTAATCTCATAATTTCTGGGAAATTTTTCAGAGATATATGGAAGGAAAAGTTTCAGAAAAATAAACCACCAAATCATTAGATACCCAGCAAAATACGAGGTTCTTTGGTTTTTCCAAACTTAAGATCTGTTCTTGATAAAGAAAACAAATAAAATCGAAAAAAAAGAGAAGTAAACAAACCTTGGAGTATTCATCCTAATCACAAGCTTTTCATACTCATCCAAATATCCCTTCATCGCCATATCTATCTTTCTCTCAATCTCTCTGATACTCACACGCCGTGGTTTTAAATCTCGTCTTCTTTAGCTTCTCTGTTTCTTCTTCCTCTTACCAAAGATGACCACCAACAAAATAAATATCGATCTCTTCAAAGCCGTTTCTCTCAAAAACAAAACGGTGCCGTTAATTTCTCTTGATTTTTGATACTGTTACTTTTTCTCTCTCTCTCTAGATGATTCAAAGCACGTTTTCACATAATCCTTCCATACACTGGACCTCTTTTATATATAGATAAATACAATATTTAATTATCTTATTATTTTTTATTTTATCTCGGCATATTATATAAGAGTCACATGGAAGGGCACAACTCACGCATGTTTCTAATGCTAAAAGTCTTCTTGAAATGGACTTATAATGTTTCATTTTTTTAAATAGTTTAGTTTTACCTTCAAATGCTTCAATAATCATCACTCTTCCTTTTAAAAATTCAAACGTTAAGCCATTGTATTTTACTTAATTCTGCTTAACAAAGAATTACTTTAAAACAATAATCCTTAGTCAATTTATTCATGGTAACTTTATTGTCTTCGTTCGAAATATTTACTTTTAATTTATTTGTTTATACTACTACTTACCAAACACAAAATCATCAAAAACATCAAACCTAAATCCCAACGAAATGGTTTAATTAGCCATTAAATATTCCCGTAATTAGTTAGCGATCCCATCATAAGGAAAGATCAACAAAACCAACCAGCAAAACCTCCACGTGTCAACAGATCCTTTGTTCTAGTTGTTCAACTGTCCAGCTAGGACGCCACCTGTCAAAAATGGGGTCTTTTGCCTTTGCGTGCTTTCCACTCTAGTATGATCCCTCCCGACAATCACTCATCTGACGGCCACGGTAGGCCACGTGTCATAATCTTAAAGGTCCCACGTCAAATGATACTCGCTTCGTAGCTAAGATGAGAAGAATTCTCTTCCCTACACAACCACCTAAATAACGTGGTCACGTGAGAGTTACGCGCTTCTCGAAGATCCGTACTTTCCCATAAAGCTTTATGTTCTGTAATAACCCCCTCGTAGATTTTGTGGTTCAGAGATGTCTGCTATGGTATTCTACGCGCTTCTTGCAACTCCGTACTTTTTCACATAAGCTTGTGTTCTGTAATAAGCCTCGTAGATTTTGAATTCCGACATCTCTGGCAGTCTAGAGGGTAGATATGTCTATTCGTACCATGGGAATCTCCGAATCGAGAGGCGCAATATTAAGAGGAGAAAGATCTTTACGGGACCCACGTAAAGCTGGCGAGAGAGAGAGAGACTGTCACTTTTAAGTGTGTCGTGAAGGGTAAAACTGTCCTTTAGCCGAGAGGAATCAGGGGTTAGTCACGTGGTGACATTTAATTGGACCATAGGAAGTATTAGGAAGAAAAGTAAATTCACGCGTGACACTCACGTCGATGAGGTGATTTTTATCGGCCTACCCATTATATATACCAAAGTTTTTAGTTGAGAATCAATCCTAAAACAGAATATCACGTATCAACTTTATTGGAGAGATTAATGATCGTCCATAAGCGTGATTTCCTTAACTTTTTTTTTTACAATTCGATAATATAAAAAGTAGCTACAGTTAGAAGATGCCAGAACTAATAGATTCGTATATTAATATGTGGATTGTTAGTTATAACTTAGAGATATCCTACTAAGTATAATTTGGAAAAGAAAACAAGTGTATAACATAAGGGATCTAAGGAGAGATTATTCGCACTACATACGAATAATGCCTCCACGTATGGGCCACTTTCTCCACAAGGAACTTAACCATGTCACGTGCAATCACGTAGGATGTCTTAAACGATCTAAACCATAAACGATCTAGATCTTGCCACGTCGACGACAGAGTTCTCCGTAATACTAGTAATTCAGTTTCCATTAGATGCTTGGACGTGCAGTGCAGTAACCGAACCTGCCAAAGCAATTTAACTATTCGTTAAGCTTAAAGGACAAAGACCAAGACTACGATTCTTTGTGCTGCATTTATTAGCTGTTAATGTTTGTGTCATATCATTAATGACACATTAATCATCAATTTGCAATGAGTATTAAAAACCATTTTATGTTTTAACTCGACAACCGGTCATTGTTTATTATAAGTAGCTAAGACTATAGAACGTCGAGGAAACTAAAAAATGTGTCAATAATCAAAGTATGAGCTTTTCCGTACGTTGAAGAGAAATTTTGTCGATAATACTTTGGCGCTTGATGTTATTTGATATAATATTTTGGATATTTCCAATAATAGTTTTTATATTTTGTCTTTGTTGGTTCTTTCCACGTCGAATTTAGCGGGAAATTGTGTAACGATTCTCCGCCGGAAACGGGAATGGCCAGTAACCGGTAGGTGGTGGGAGCTACGTCATCCGAACGTCATAAAATCATTACGATAAACTTGGCAACAGAATCAAACCAAAAGAAGAGTGTCCACGAGAATATGGGTCGGGTCGGTCGGTGCCGTTAATTCTCACAAAAATTCTTATTTTATGGATAATGTGACTTTCTTTAAGAATAATTCGAAACAATTATAATAAATAATTGTATATATAGAGGAAAAAAAACACAACCCACAAGAAAAAAACAGCCTTTGAGCAACTCGTAGGAACGAAACGTTGAATGGACAGAAAAATCCCGTGGGGGAATTTACTGATGTGGCAATACAGCTCATACATTCTTTTTTTTTTCCATAGGACCATTCTCCATTTTATTCTATACAATTTATAAATCATGTATATCACTCCTTCAATAAATACATTTAACCATATTTCAAAAAATAAAAAAATTAATAAATTTTGTATTGAAATTATAAAATAATATTTATTTTGAAACTAAAATTTTACTCTACAACGACAATTAAACTGAAACGGAAGGAATAATATTTACCATAATCTTTTAGTAGGAAATTTATTGATTATTGCGTAGTATTTAAAAAATCCTTTTTATAGTAAGTGTGCAACCTAACCTAACCTAACCTAATCTCTGCAAGGGCAATTTCGTGGTTGAGCATGGAAGCCAGACAAAAAGGAGTCCATGTGACGAGACAGAGTTCGGTGTAGCTTTTTGACTCACTGTTAGTGTTTTGGCGCCAAATTTCGATATGCTTTCCCTCTCTCTCTCTTTGATCTTAATAAGATTTCTTGAGTGCAACTATCTTAATAAGAAGTCTAAAGTAGTAGGCAACATGACTATAGTGTGTATCGTTCATGATTATTATTATGCGCATCAGAAACTTATGATCGAGGTGAGCTTGTTTGTCAACTTGCGTCTCCTTAAGATACTCCGATTAATTGTTAACGATCTCATCAACTTGCAATTTTTTATTTGGAGATTATAAATAGGTTTCAGATTCACAATATCGGGAAGACATTCGCACGACCTCTGTGTTCATTAGTATATATATGCTAAACATATTTTAAAGAGGTTAGTATATGATTGTTAGGGGTAGTCGGGGGCAGATCATGTTATTTTTTTTAACTTTTTTACAAAGATCAAACCATTACTCTCAAGGGGCATGTTGTTCCTCGGACGTGACAAAAACATGTAATTTCCGTTGTTATTATAGTCACAGATATTTTTATATGATTAAATATAATTTACTTACTTCGATAGAACGACAGTTGTAAATGGATTTTCTTGTTGATTTGGCCACTGTATCGCCGATTAATATTTTATATATATTTTGCATAAGAGCATGTTTATTGAGGGTCTCTTAAGGCGGGTCTCTTAGCGGGATTTAAGAGACCGTCTCTTAGCTTTTAACTAAAAAAGTTAAGAGACGTCTCTTAAATAAAATACTTAAGAGACGTTTCTTAACTTTTTTAGTTAAAACATAAGAAACCGTCTTTTAAATTTCGCTAAGAGACCCGTCCTAAGAGACCCTCAATAAACATGCTCTAAGATAAAGTTAAGGCATGTCGACTCTTCTAATATAGCATCGACAAATCTCCGTAGTTTTAGGAGAACTTCGTGGATCTGAGGATATTCCCTAAATGAAATCTCAGCCGTCCAATTTAATATTGGAACTACCCCTAAGAGTTTGACTAAGATTTTGTCCATTGATGAATACCATGCCTCTCTAACATAGGAGTATTCAAAAGCTTTTAAGCTAAGAGCACCATTAAGGGGAGATTTTAGAGGATGCTTAAGGGGGGTGTTTAGGCAAAAAGTGGGTGGGTCCCACAAAATGGGGTGCTTGTGTAGCTTGATTAAGAGCTGGTGCTTGCACTGTTCACGGGTCCCACTGACACGTGTCGGTCCGTGATTGGTCCGTTTATTAATTTTTTTTTTTTTTTAAAAACAGAAAAAAAAAAAAAATTAAGCACCCCTTAGGGGTGCTTAGGGTTGAAGATGCTCTAAGTCAAAACCTCTTTTAGACTAATCCAAGCGAATGTTTAAAACTTTATTCGATAAAATCAACAGAACAGCCGAACCCAATAGACATGACCTTGTTCCCAAACGATTACACTAGAGTTTTCGAAAGTTCGTTTATGTTGTGTGATTTCGTGGATTGAACCATCCATTCTATGTGTACTTCCGAAGTATAGAGTTACCTTTTATCTTGATCCATAACTGTATCATTTGTATACTATTTTGTTATGTAAATATCGATATTTTGTGTTAACTACATACATCATATATTGTAAGAGAAATTGGTCACTAAGGTTAGTCCTGTTGTGATTGTTTATATTTTTGCCTCTGATCACTTTATGAATGATCAGTATTAGTTATGTGGGAAACTTTTATTGATGTGTTTGTATCAGCATGATAAAGTAAGTTCCAGTTCTCTATAGTGCTTGTCTATGCCACGTTAATTAATTACAATTTGTGGGTAATATAGTGACATCCACACCGACAATAGCATAAACCAATAAACGGCATGAGACAATAATTGGAGACGAATAAGTTGAATTAATCATATGCTTAATATCACAAGTAAAATGTTGAGCGGAACACCAGTCAATGTTTGAGGGGTTTTGAAGATTAAACCTAATTGCTGAGGCCAGATGTATTTGAATGTTCTAGAAAGAAAAGGTTTGACTTTTGTTTCACAAAAGTGCTTAAGATACATAGATACAGGATTTGACTTTTGATGATAAAATAATGGTTGACTACTGCATATACAACGCCCAAAAGAAAATTAAAGAATAAATAAAATTATCACAGTTAGAGCATGATCTATGTTATGTGTTAGCTGTTGAGTAGTGACGAAGTGGAAGGCTAGAAGCACACACAAGTAATTAGGAGTGGTACACCGTACACACCACTTCCCTCTCATGCCTCTTGAGAGTTTATTTTTATAATACTTCTTATATGTCAACTAGTATTTGTAGGCTGATAGTTTATGTTATTTTTGTTCTTGTCAACCTCTAATTGATTTTCAGTAGATGACTTTGTTTTATGTTCACTATTATAATATACGACTTTGTTTTTAAATGTACTATATTTTAATAAATATGTAAACCTGTTTGAAGAGTATATTCTCTGTATTACTGAAGAAATTCGACAACGCCGCTTCATGCCGGCATATATCCAAATCGTGCGTGTTTGTGGATGGTCTAGATATACTTTTTTTCTTTTGTCAAATTCGGATATTGGTGTAATATGCCTATGATTTCAATTTAATATCACAACTCAGTGATCATTAGTTCATCACTTTAGAGTTAAGAGTTCTGAGGTGATGAGAGTTCAGAACATATTCTGGTTGTAACGTTAACAAATATTGACGATATTTTCTTGTTCTAGATCTACATGATTTATATAAGAAATCAAAAAGCCAAAGCAAAAATGCAGAATAAAGGGTTAAACGTTTAAGTAACCACACACGAGTGATCTTGTGGTAGGGGAATTACGAAGAGACTCGGGTTCGAAGCATCTCACGACACTAAATTTGTGTGGCTATGTAGATATGGTGTGCCATATTTTAGATTAGATCTCATTTGAATATTCAAAGTGAGAGTTCATCATCGCACTACTTCTTTATAGATTAGTTTGTGCATCTTTATAGATCTTGGAGGAAACAAAAAAAAGTTTTTTTCCAAACCAAAACATAGAATTACTATACAGTATCCACATGCACGTTACAAAAACTTTATGAAACATGTATATATTATAAAATATAAATAATTGGGCCAGGCTCGTTATGGCTCGATGGCTAACATGTGCAGCCCACACAGACAATGTATAAACTTGAGATGGACCCAGTATCACATTCTATGTATAAATTTTGGTATATATTTTCTTTTTGGATTTGGTCCATTTATAAACTCGTGAACACATGTCTCTCTAACATGTTTGCATGGATTTGCATCCGAACTTTTAAAGAGCCGTTGTTTGAGTCGCAGTTTAACCGCGCATCACTTATGAGACCGCATTGATAATTTCCAACCAAATACATATGTTTACATCAAACATTTAAATGTTTCATTTACGTATTGCTTATATTAAAATATGTATACAATGCTCCTCTTCAGAGCTGAACTGACTGCCAGATGAATTAATCGAAAACAAACTATGCGGAAAAACAAAATCATAATTTATTATAAATTTTGCATTACTACGTCAATATACACAAACAAAACCCACCAAAATAATATACACAAACAAAACAAAAAAAAAGCCACAGCCACGAAGGAAACCACAAACCATCCTAAACCGAAAGAAAAGCAGAAATCAGACAACAAAGACGTCTAAGTTAAGAAGTTAAAAACCGGCTTTACCGGATATCGACACGAAGACGTCTAAGTTCAGTAAGGAAAGCTGGACTTGAAGTGAGAGTCCTATGAGCAAGACTTCTTATGTCTTCTCTAGAACATTCTCTTGATATCCTCACCAGCTCCCATATTGCTCCTTCCTTTACCATCTCTTTCGCATTCCCTTCTGCAAAATCTCAAAACATTGTGTCACAATGGCATATGATTCAGCAGTTTTTTTTATAATCGATGCAAACCAATACACTTACCGTGTTGTGCTAAGTGGCAGAGAGCTAATTCGATATGCCGCTTAATAGCTGTAGTTTCGGTTTTGGCATTTTGAACAATCCAAGAGAGTGCACCGTCTTCTATTAATAGTGATTTCCCTCTCTTAGTTCCTGCTAATTAGTGCATTTAAGTCAATTAAATTTTTAGATAATGAGATGTAGTTTAGCCAAAGAGAATATTTGGATATATTCAATACCTTGTGTTGATGCTCTTGACTCGCATTTAGCAAAGTTTGCAATTCCACGAGCAACTTGTGCAAGCACATCAGGATGTCCACATCTAACCATTCCCAACAAAGCTGCAATCCCTCCTTCTGATCTTAGCTTTGTCTGCAATTTATCTATGTCGGAAAAAAAAAGATATTGTGTTTCAGAATTTAGTCA
>MU108365.1:0-28387 GCA_012274485.2 Sinapis alba
ACATAGTGGAAGAGATCCGGATCGGTGCAGGACCCGGCTCTGCTATTTTCAAAGCTCCGTTTAAAGGAGGTAAAGCTTGGCTCCAGAAGGTTCTTCACAATTCATACAGGAACAAAGAAACTTCGATTGTTGTCAGAGTCAGACGTGGCTCCCAAGATCTCTTTCATCTTTCTGCTTGTATTGTTCCTAACGAATCCGCTGGTAAGAGACAGTACATGCTTAGATCCATTGATGACCCGAATTATACTGTTGGGTTCTCGGATCGTACTGAGTCGGATTGCCTCGGTATACAAGGTGAGTTAACTCGGTCGGTTAACTATCTTTTTGGTTCTTGTGTTGACTTTTCTGGCTTACTTTGTTGAATTTCCTTGGCATCGTCGTACGTAATCGTACATTCTCGTGCTTTCTCAGTAGGTGAAATTCAATTAATGCAGTTGTTATTAATACTCACTCCGTTCCATTAAGATAGATGTTTTGGTGTTTTCACACATATTAAAAAAACATATTGATCATACATCATTTTTAGAAAATATCAAATTTCAATGCATTTTAACCAATAATCTTTTAATAAATTCAATTAATTTTATTGAAATTTGTAATTTTTGTATAGAAAACATAAAAAAATATATCTTTGTGAAACAATTTATTTTTGTAAAATATTTATCTTAGTGGAACGGAGGGAGTATGAGTTTTGTTTTTTTATTAAAAGTGTATCAATTATTTTTTTAACAGCTATTAAAAGTGTATCAATTGTTGTTGATCAAGAAAGACGAATTTAATTTTTTAATTTTATAGTAGTAGTGATCTTGCAAAACATATACAAGTTGTGTGGTTTAAACAAAAAACGAAACGTAGAATGTTTTTACATTTAAGAAAAAATATTTATACATTTTAAGAGTTAATATTTGATCATTAACTATACACTAAGAATGTTTTTCTTTTCTTGGTCCTACAAAATAAAAATAAACTAAAGAAAGCTTCCACTCAACTAAAATATGCTACTTCGACGCTGGGTAATATTATATCTATACTAGGATGAGTTGATGTAGTGGCTAAAATTCTGGATTATTCAATTGATGATTACACAAACGTGATAAATATTGTAGATTTAAATTTTACTGGAATGACTCTACTTTTTTTAAAGAAATACTAAGTTAACTGTCACTAATAAAGACTTATAAAACCGTTACTTCTTAAAACATCTCCAATAGTTACTTCTATTTTAAATTTAGAAATAGAATATTTTAAAGATAGAGGCAAGTTTCGTTTCAGTGATTACCTTTATTTTTTAGTTTCAAAGATATTTCAAAAAATATTTGTTTTTATTTATATATTTAAATATAATTTTAACTTTTTACTTTTAGTATCTTACACTTTTAAGTTAAAATACATTGAATTTCTAAAACCATAATTTTCTAGAATGAAAAATTCTTGCTGTAACATCCCTTATGGAGAGTACAAAATAAGAGATGTTAAAATGATTTGCAGCTTCAAGAGGGTCAAGAATGGTGGAAGCATTGGGGAGAGCTAAGCTTCAAGATGGCTATGTTTCATATCCATGGGAAAGGCGGATGCAAGAGGCTTTACCAATCTCTGGATCCAGCAACTTTCTTTCCATTATTTTTCTTCCTAAAGCTTGTGGTAAGAAACATTCATTAAATTTTCAGTCATACATTTACTGGATGAAACTCTGTATCCATGTATCGTATATGTGCGAATGTTAACATACTTTCAAAAATAGTTCATGGAAGGGCGGGTTCTCGGTATAATGACTTGGAAGACACACTTTCTCGTGCAAATGCTTGGCTAAGTTGTTCACAAGCTAATGGCGTACCAATCGTCTTTATGAATATTCAGACTGAATCTCTTCTCACTAAGGTCAGATTTTGATATTTTGTGTAATATCTTTATCGTTTAAATATGAACATTGTTTATTGAGAAATAGCTTAGGATAATCATTAAAAAAAAAATTGTCACAAAATAGCACACAACAAAAAAAAAAAAATTTCATAAAAAAAATAAATATACACTTATATCCTTAGGGTTAACTATTCTAAACTTAAGATTTAGAATTAAGAATATGGATAAGTTTTTGAGGTTAGAATATCAATTTTTTTAAAAAAAAAATATATATATATATATATATATATATATTTTTAAAAACTATTTGAATCATTTTATTTTTTAAAAATTATTTTTGTGATAAAACCTTATAATAATGTTATTTAAGAAAATTGTCTTGTTTATTTCTCTGTGTTTTACATAGTAAAGATATCGGGAGAAACCGCCTCGGCAACCGTTAATACGACATGGCTTTCTGACCTGTCGAATCTCGCAAGCGCGAGTCTCTATGGGTTTGAGGATTATCATGGAGTTGATATTGGTTTGGTGAGAGCAGTTCGGCTTTGGTATGCTCCCCTTGGTGTTGAGTTGCCACTTGAAATCAAACTCAGAGATGATGACACCAAACTTGGTTTCTCCATTAGCCGCACTGAAGAGGTGAAAATATCTATTAGTTGAGTTATATATCTCTTCCAAACAACTTTAAATTGGAATATTTCTTCCACAGGGTTTCATTTATGTCTCCTCAGTAACGGACCATGAAGATGAGAATGCACCAGCTGCAAGATCGGGCCTGAGCTCATTATACAGAGATGCAGCCAAGGCTTCCCGTCGTCTGGTGGTTTCACGTGTCGGTAGCCAGAAGGTATTGCCGTGGATGGTTTCCTCTACAGGAGCCATTCGCTGCTACGACACCGTTTCCCTCAGCCAGAAACTGTCGCTTCACCGTCACGCAAAGGTTTCCATCATCCTCCACGTTATCCTCTGGGATACCTCTGCCACCGCGGCTTTCTCCTCACCTCACAGGAGCAGCAGCGTTGGTACCCACACGTTGTTTAGTAACCAAACACTCGACTCGAGCGAGTTTTCGTGGCATCGAGTGGCTTTGCCACCACGACAGGTCGGTGACGGACAAGTTATGCCATTGCCGGATGACGAAGATGATGTGTTCAGGCTGGAACGCGAGAATGTGGGTAATGCTTCGTTTAAGTTCCAAGAGATCCCTTTTACTAACGAGTCCTTGTGAGTTGTGATGAGATCCCACATTTTGAGGATATGTATCTATACGTGCATGTAAATCATTGGGAGTAAGGTTTGTTCCGGTGATGCTAGTTTCTTTTCTTTGTAATGAAAGTTTTTTTAGTTATTCAATGCAAGGCATTAAGACCATGATTATCCTAGAGACCCCAAAAGGGGTCTCTTATTTTTTTAAAAATATTTTTTTTTTGTTTTTTTTCTGTTTTCCTAAAAAAAAAAAAAAAAAAAAAATTAACCAATCGCGGACCGACACGTGTCAATGGGGCCCGTGAACAGTGCAAGAGACGGTTCTTATTTAAGAGTTTTAAGAACCGTATCTTGCACTGTTCACGGGCCCCACATGTTAATGGGGCCCGCGAACAGTGCAAGAGACCCCCTTAAGAGACCCGGATAATCATGATGCCCTAAGCATAGAGCCAGTAGCTCAGCTGGTAAATTAGAGAAGTCCACTTGTTTGATCTAAAACTCATAGGAGTACTTTTTAAGACCAACTTTTTTAAAAAAATTTATGTGTCTTTTGATCCTAATTCGTAGAAGAAATATTGAATATGGAAATTCACAAAATCAGAGGATAAATCCTCTCATCACCAATAGACACGTAATGGGGTCTCTTAGGGAGAGTCTCTTAGGAAGAGTCTCTTAGCGTGATTTAAGAGACGGTCTCTTAGCTTTTAACTAAATGACTTAAGAGACGTCTCTTAACTTTTTTAGTTAAAAACTAAGAGACCGTCTCTTAAATCACGCTAAGAGACCCTCCTTAAGAGATCCCATTAAACATGCTCTAAAACTCTCGAAATAATCTCTCTCCTGCAGGCAACTTGAACCATCCTTTCCTGTCTATATCATCTTCATTTACACTAAAACCTAAAATCATGGGCATTAACATTTTCTTCTGATTCTCTCTAACTCTTTTCAACTTTATTATCCTTGTATGGTTAATGATACCTGGAAAATTTGCCAAAGAACAAAAAAACACTCTTCTCTCTTTAGTATAAAACCTTTCTGATTCATTTTTGATTTAATTACCCTTTACATTTATCAAATTTAATAAAATAAATAATTTTATGAATCAAAAAATTATAAAAATAGAAATACTTGATGAAATATCCATATACGCATTATAGTAATTTTTAGGCTGCAAAACTTGTTAAATTAATTTTTTAATTATGTTCTACTGAAAGAAGATATCATCTTCTACGAAAATAATAATTCAGGTTAAACAAGTTATTCTATTTTTTGTAGAACCAATAATCTATTTTTAAATAAAAAATCTAAAGGAATGCAAAATTTACGTATTTTAAAGATAGCTACGTTCATTCTAACACAGCTTCTGCTTTTACAAAAAGTTCTAAAATTCTCCGAATAACTTAAAGATAACTCAAAAGTCTACGTTTGGTATAATATGATTACTTGATAAACAAATTAAATTGAAAAGTAAGAAAATAGGGATGTTTAACTCTTGTAATAGGACGTGACAATTTTTTTAAGGGGAATTTTCATGTTTATCATTTTGTTGATATTATTATTCATATTTACCACTGTTAAAAAAACATTTTCAAAAATATATTTTTTTCATCAAGAGAAAAGATTTTTATACCTTAAATTTATATAGATACAATAAATAATTATTTAAATAAAAAGAGTTAAAATTATAGTTTTTTTGAATTATACTTTTTCAAATTCGAAATTATTAAAAAAAATTGAACTTCTATTGTTTTTTAAAAACCAATTTCATTTGGAAATTCAAAAAAAAAATTTAAACTATTTTTTATTTTTTAAAAAAAATATTTTAAGTATTTATTTATATATCTATTAGAACTCTAAACTCCACGTTCTAAAAACCCCATCCTACTTGTGATACTCCGATCATAGATAACCGAAAATGACACGGTCGATGCTTCTCGGAAGCCGACCTTAGGTTCTCAAATATTTCTAAATTCCTTGGACTAGCAATTTGAGAACATCAACGATTCTATCAGATATCACTTAATGATTTTCAACCCGAGCAAGCAATACCTGATAGTTAGTTCATCCCGGACAAAGACTAATATCATATGGAACCCGTACTTTAAAAACAATCTTTATACATTATAATAACTATTCTTTCAAAAGCATCTTACACAAATTTTAAAGGCTAACCTCGAGATTTTCGGTAAACAAAATTTATACATAGGATAAATCAAAATGACTTTTGCAAGGATAATAAAACTATCACTGGCTAATGTTGTTCCTTCCCATCCTAGAGTAAGGTCTTCCACCTACTGGTAACCTGCATCACAAATGAGTCATGAGTAACTAGTTTACTCAGTGAGTCTAATCCCGCACCCCAACACATATTAATAATATCCCGAGCAATAAAATCCATTTGTATGCAGTAGAAATATATTCTATAACTAATATATATATATATAAGGACTATCATTCTGTCGATGTGAATCTTATCTTAAACAACACCTCCACGACACCCGCCATTCACTCATACTTATAATATATATATATATATATATATATATATATATATATATATATATATATATATATATATATATATATATATATATATATATATATATATATATATATATATATATACTAAACCTGGTAAACCACCAAAGCTAACCAAACCTACCGGAAAAATAAATATAACCATCATCTCCATCAGATATTCAAAGATCGAACATCTAACTCTGCATGCAGTTACACGTCCTCCAGGGTATGATCCCATCATCGTGTCTTCGTGACCTTGTTCCATATCGCATGACGAATTCACGGTAATGCGGAACTTTCGTGAGAGTGAGTATACAATAAGACTTCACATGATTCATACTTATATATTTAATTATATACTTATATATTAGTACTTGAGAATAAGTATTAAGGCTCGGAATAAACCTTAAATAATAATTCATAATATTTCCATCATCTCCATCATAATATTTCCATATATATTCATAATATATATACTAAACCTGGTAAACCACCAAAGCTAACCAAACCTACCGGAAAAATAAATATAACCATCATCTCCATCAGATATTCAAAGATCGAACATCTAACTCTGCATGCAGTTACACGTCCTCCAGAGTATGATCCCATCATCGTGTCTTCGTGACCTTGTTCCATATCGCATGACAAATTCACGGTAATGCGGAACTTTCGTGAGAGTGAGTATACAATAAGACTTCACATGATTCATACTTATATATTTAATTATATACTTATATATTAGTACTTGAGAATAAGTATTAAGGCTCGGAATAAACCTTAAATAATAATTCATAATATTTCTTAAGTGTTTACATAAGTAAACACCTCACATTAAATTATAGATTAAGAGACTTTGCTTATCAATCAGCCATATTCATTATGCAATCATGCATATTCATTCATAACTTATTCATCATCTATCTAGACTCACCATTGAATTCATGAGATTGACTAAGAAAGACTAGACTTGAGCTCAAGCTAATCACACTCCTCTTCACTCCTGATTCAGAACGTCTACAAGGTTACCCGGTCTGATCTTCAGACTTCTCCGACCAGCTGAACCAAGACAAGACGTTTGGATACAAGATTTTTTAGTCCAATTCAAACAGAAACTAAACTCAGCTCAGATCATCAATGACCAGTCCATGATTAAGTTCTTACCTAGACAGAACATGATTCTACTTGATGAATCTTGTTGATCCTTCAAGATTCTCTCGACCACTAACCTGAAACAGAGTGGTTTGATCTCAAGATCAGTTCGGTGCAAGCTATAACAACTTAAATCGGTTTATAACAGCTCAGCTCATGCTCAGTTAAGTCCGGTTCTAATCAGTTCACAACAGCTTAGCTTAGTTCTACTCAAACAATATCAGTTCAAGACAAGTTCAGACCATAGACAACACGGCTCAGATCAGTACTTGACAAGATCAAATCTTTTCGGTTCAGAACATTAATAATCCGACAGGTTAGTTCAAGCTCAACAATTTAAATCTCTTCAGTTCAAGCTGGGTTTTACTACTCATCCTAGATCAAATCAGCTCGGTTCAGACAAGATTGATTCAGGACATGATCAGTTAAGTTCAGCTTAAGTCTACATAATTCACATCAATTAGCTTGCGGTTTACTTAATTTAATTCAAACTGAACCATACAATCACTTAAAGAACTGATCCGACCAACACCTTAGCTAATCATTAACCAGCTCTGATAAAAAAAACAGGTCTGAGGCAAGATGATGAAGCTTACCACAACAACTGATGACCTAAGAACTCAATGATCCTCCCATTTAAACTGAATTTGCGACTGAACTGTTTTAAAAACATAAATCAAAATCGGTTCTTAACAAAAACAGAACATAGTCTAGGGTTTTCTCTGGATACTTCACCTTCTGATCTTCTACACAACAAAGAGATAAGCTAGAGGATGGAAGAGAGTCGTCCAAGATCTTATCTAATTTTCTCTGATTTTTATTTAATATAAAAAATATAAAATTATTTAAGAAAAAAATTGAATAGAAAACTTGACTAATGGAAAAGTAGTAATAAATGAACTAATTTTGTATTACTATGTGAATATGTAGCCATTTGTGGATAAAAAAAATTATACGGGAAAAAATTATGATATAATACTCCCTCCGTTTCATATTAGTTGTCGTTCTAGGTTTATGCACACAGATTAAGGAAACATTTAATTTTACATATTTTCAAAATAAAAACACTATTGTCAATACACCTAACTATATATCAACAAATAAAAAAATAGAGTAGAAAATATTACTAATAAATTTTGCATTGAAAACTAAAAACGACACTTATTTTAAAACAAAAATTCTACTCCAGAACGACATCTAATTTGAAACAGAGGGAGTATATTTTATAATCATTTGCCGAGATAATAACATATTTTATAAATTTATAATGAAAATTAGGTTTTAAATCTTTTTATTATAATGAACAATAATTTTGATGTATATATCTGATATATAAAAAATATAAAAAGTCATTTGCAAATTTCAACCTTAAGACAAAGAATTGATCTTTTATAAATTCTAAGAATTTTTTATTAAATTCCATTCAAATATAATTAACATATAATCTATTGAATAACACAAATATTTAATGAAATTAAAAAATCACTAACAAAAGAATATAATATTACTTTTTCATCTGCATGACTTTTTCTCCAGATTCTTTTACTTAAATTATTTTTGTTGATAAATGGAAATTCTTATGCAATCAAATCGTTTAAAATCAACTGGTGTTTATTAAGCAAAAAATGATAAATGATGGCCATAGATATACATTTTGTGCGTTTTAAATCTTTAATGTATATTTACGTATACTTTTCCATGAACTGTATAAGAAAAAAAAAAGAAGTTAGGCCAGAATGCCGACAGCAATTATAAATGAAAAAAATCACACATAAAAGTAATGTGAAATCACTATTTTGTCTATTCTTGATATAAATAAATAGGGGGACAATTTCTTTATTCCAAGGTAAATAAAATAAAGTCGGGGAGAAATGCACATCGAGCACATCACTATAATTTCTTAAGTTAGAGAAAAGACATATTAAAGGCCAAAATATATATAAAATATTAGATGATTAAAAAATGGTTCGTTCTCATCTAAACTCCAGATCTCTAATTATTA
The DNA here is from genome assembly GCA_012274485.2 of Sinapis alba. Classification (NCBI taxonomy): domain Eukaryota; kingdom Viridiplantae; phylum Streptophyta; class Magnoliopsida; order Brassicales; family Brassicaceae; genus Sinapis; species Sinapis alba. Next base: position 8,738 of record MU108365.1, read on the forward strand.
CTCGTATTTTTAAATTAGATGTGCATTTCTTAATGCTTCGTGGTCCCAAAAAAAAGTCGATAGGTAAATCAAATCTATCTATATATATTAAATATATATACAATAGACGCTTAGTGGTTAATTGAGTTTAAAATAATTCACCATTCATGATTGCTTTCAGTTTCTGTAATTTAACAAATTGTAATTTCACCAGACATTTCATACAAATATACGAATGAGAGAAAATAAATATTGTAAGGAAAACTAAAAAGGCTAAAAAAACAGATCAATTCTTTCAAATAGTTCTCTTTTAAGTTTTTTTTTTATAAAAATAGCACTAAAAAAAACTGTTTTTATTTTAAAAATTTTTATTTTTTATTTTTTATTTTTTAAAATTTAAAATTTTAACCCAAACTCAACTTTTAACTCTAAACCCTAAGTCTAAATTACTTAACCTTAAGAGTATAAGTATTTTATTTTTTTTAATGAAATATTTTGGTCGTTTTTTTAGAAACTATTTTTATGATAAAAAAGTTATAGTTATTTTAGGGTATTTTCAAAAGAATATCTAAAAAATAATTTAAAATACATCTACATTCTTCTTATTTAAAATATTTTTATAAACAAAAAGTTCTTACGGCTAAACTATTTCAAACTTTGTATATTTTTCAAGATGAAAAATTCTTTCTAGTCAATCAACGGAGTTGGTCTAGTGGTAATTGAGGAAAAAAGACCCAATATGATACCGGCAGTTCAATTTTTGTTACATCATAAAGAGTAACACCATATTACAACTCTGATAAAGTCTTAATATATTTCCTTATTTCTTCTGCATGGATTCATCCGCAGAGCATAAAACATATCTTCTATAATCATTATATTATCTATAATTTAACCAAAAAGCTGATTGAATTTCAGATATGAGGGTTAGTAACCTTTCAGTTTTTGACATAAAACTTTAGATATTATTTTGTAGTTTACATTACACAACTATAATATATTTACATACAGTATACAGTTGTGTGACATTTGATACGTTTTTGCTGGCCCCATATAATTGGTCCTCATGCATTTGGCTTTCTTTAGTTATGTTTAAACTTTTTTTCTTTTGTCAACAAACTTCTTTCTTTAATTGGTAGAGTTAGATAAATTGAAATTATGCCCAGTAATATTTATTCATCATTTTAGCAGTCTAGTCTTACTTGTCCTTTACATTAAATCCTGATTATTTAAATAGTAAAAAGTACTTTGCAACTGGAAAATGAATATTTAAATAAAAAAGAAATCACGGCAAGAAAAACTATACGCATGCCATGTTGTCTTTCACAATTTTTTTATAAATTAAATGTAATATTCATACCACTTATATTTTTTGTCTTCTATACTATCTTCTACAATTATTTTAGTAGTTTTTCTATTTACTAATCCCATCCATCGATTCCAGCTATAAACACGAATATCCAATTATTTTTTTATCAAAACACGAATATCTATATATTCCACAGAAGTTAATGTATAATCTCCTTTTGAATTATATTATAACACTCTATTAAACATTTCATTTACATCAATATTTTATTTTTGATTATTAAAATAAAATGGACAGATATGAAAAAGTTGCCATGAAAATTAGCTGAAAGTATGTACAAATCTTAAAATATAAACAAACCCATTAAAAAGGAGAAGACAAAATACCATTATTTCATGTCAATATTTCCAAAATCTAAACATGGTTTGAATATTATTTGTTTCTCATAAATCACATAGCATAAAAATTCGCTCACTATCCTCTCCAGCATTTTTACCAATTTCCAAGCTCTGTTCTTACTTCTTAGCATTATTTTTATTTTCTTAAATATATAGCTCCTTACATTTTCAGTTTGATTTTCTTGATCTAAGTCTAAATCTTAATTTTATTTTGTTTGTTAATTCTCTTTCTTAATCTTGTCTTTGTTTATCTTTAATCAAAACCCAAAATACTTATTGAACAATAGAAGGAAAGAAAAGGAAAGCTAAGTATTACATATGGAGTCTACCGAAGTTGTTCGGTCAACCGCCGGTAACGGCGGCGGCGGCATCACGGTGGTGAGATCCGACGCGCCTTCAGAGTTTCACATAGCTCCGAGATCAGAAAGCTCAAATCCATATCCTATCTCCGTCGCTCCTCCACTACAACAGTCCCATCACACGAACCAGCTCGCCGTGGTAGTTGCACCGCCGCAAATTTCGACGGCGACAACTATAACGGTGATGGAAGGTATCTCCGGCGGACCGATGAAGAAGAAACGTGGACGGCCTAGAAAGTATGGACCAGACGGTGCAGTTGTGGCGTTATCTCCGAAGCCAATTTCATCGGCGCCGGCATCTTCGCATTTTTCCTCCTCTGAAAAATGCGGGAAAATGAAACCAACGAACTCTTTTAACAGAACAAAGTATCATCACCAAGTCGAGAGTTTAGGTACCTCCTCTTTGTTCTGTTTTTTTTTTTTGTCTCCTTCTCTGTTTCTATTGAATTTCAATGGAAAATAAAAATATAAATTTTTATTTTTTCATGAATTAGTTTCGTAGACCAATCTGACTTTCTATTTGCTTGTCTTGTTTTGTTTTCTTTCAATTTGTATGGTTGCTTTAATTGGAGTAGGGACTTTTTAACTTATAAACAGATCTCTTTGTTTAATTTGTCTATGCTTATGGAGGTGTCTTATGACTATAAAGTATCTACACGTATGATAAATCTTATGTTCTTGAATCTTGATAGTCACTTCTTTAATGAAACATAAAGCAGTAACATATGTTGTGTTTTGTCTAGGTGAATGGATTCGTTGCTCCGTCGGCGGTAATTTCACACCTCATATAATTACGGTCAACGCCGGTGAGGTAAGCTTATGGGAACTTTTTCAGATCCGATCACTTTTATTTTTTTGTCATTGTATGTAATCTTATACCGTATTTTGAAAAAGAATGTTGGTTCATTTAGGATGTAACGATGAAGATAATCTCGTTTTCGCAACAAGGACCTCGTGCCATTTGTGTTCTATCAGCCAACGGTGTCATCTCAAGCGTAACACTTCGTCAGCCTGATTCATCCGGGGGTACATTAACATACGATGTATGTGATCTCGATCTCATCCATCAAATTTGTATTAACAGTTCAAGATGTTTATTGATTTTAAAGTGTTTAATTTTTTCAGGGACGGTTTGAGATATTATCATTGTCGGGGACATTCATGCCTAACGACATAGGTGGAACTCGGAGTAGAACTGGAGGAATGAGCGTATCATTAGCAAGTCCTGACGGTCGCGTAGTAGGTGGTTGTATCGCCGGTTCACTAGTAGCCGCTAGTCCGGTTCAGGTTAACCGTTTTGTAATATTTTCGGTCCATAAAGCTTCAACTTTCTTCAACCGGAAAATCAAGTTTTCTGTGTTTGGATCAACAGGTGGTTGTAGGAAGTTTCTTAGTTGGAAAAGATAAGAAAGATCAGAAACCGAAAAGGGACAAACACGATTTCATCATGTTGAGTCAAACAGCTGCGATTCCCATCTCTAGTGCAGCTACAATCCATTCTGTAACGTCTCTTCCGATCAATAATAGATGGCAGACGTCTTTAGCTTCTGATCCAAGTAACAACTCTTCGGATATTAACTTAAATTCAACTTGAAAAGTCAAATCTTTTCCTCTAATTTTTCGTTACTGAACTGAGATCATTTCGGCGTTTCCACATTAGGGTTGTACTAAACTTCTAGTTCTTTTCAGGGTTGTAGGGTCGTATATGTTGCTTTCAGTGTTATCGCATGTAGGGTTATTTCCATGTTGTTTATCTGGTTTGTACCATCTTTGTGAAAGTCCGTCCCGCTCACTCGGAACCCCGGCTCATAGCTCTGCAGGGTACCGATCCTAATCCTGTGTCCTGTAGGACTGTGAGTCGGAGTTCCGAGTGAACGTGACGGGCTGTCAAAATCTTGTTTCTTTAATTTGTTAAAACCTGATTCAGGTTTTGCTAGTTATTACTCCCTCCGTTTCGATTTAATTGTCGTTGTAGAGGAAAATTTTCGTTTTAAAATAAATGTCGTTTTATAGTTTCAATGCAAAATTTATTAGGAAGATTCTCCAGTCTATTTTTCTATTGGTCGAAATATAGTTAGGTGTATAAGTAATTGTGTTTTTATTTTGGAAATATACAAAATCATATGTTTTATTAATATGTGTGTATAGACTCAAAACGACAATTAAAATGAAACGGAGGGAGTATATTAAACAATCAATCATGTATCGGCTCAATGTTATCAAAACTGTTGGGTTTTGTCTGTAGTTAACCGGTTAAAATCTCTCTCTAAACAAGAAAAACCAACACTGCCTTAAACGTAATGATTTTAGGACTTTATTGGTTTTTATGTTATCACCTACAAATATATGAATATGAGACTTAAAGCAATTTATTCAAACAATAACATTTCTTAGAAACTTTTTTGAACAAGTTTACAACTTACAACTTTTCTCTATAATCCCTTGTAACTTGTGATTTTTCATATTAATGAAAAGGCTGATAAAATGCATTACTTCTCCAGCAAAGGATCTATAGACTCTACATTTGACATCTTTTATGGGAAACCATTGTCTTCGTGTTTTCCCTTGGTGTTTTCCCAAAAGCAAATCCATCTAATTATGAGGTGGGGAATGACGCATGTCCTCTATTGGACTATTATTATATGTTTTCTTATGTTTTAATTTAATTATTTTTTGCACTTATATATGAATATAAATTGTTTATATATATTGCAATCAATTTTAAACTATCAAATTGGTAAAAAAATTAAAATTGTTTGAATTTATTCATTTTATGACTAACGAATTTAAAATAATTAGAACTCACAATTTGTTGCTTGTTTATTTATTATAATCCATATATATGATGATAATGAAGATCGATAAATATTAATTATACTTACTTTTAATCTTATTATTAAGGTTTGGTTTAAAGGAATAGTAAAACTTACAACTGATTTTAAATTTGTTTGACTTTAGAATCATTGAGTTCCAATACCAACAAATTTAAACTGAATTAAAAATACTTTAAATAATACTATTCTTTAAACCAGTTCATGAAAGCACTTAATAGAAAAACAGACCAAACCAAACTAAATAACAAACTTTTTAACCAAACAATTTGATATTTAAATCATATAAACTAACAATGTCTCTCCAAATTAAAAATTTTGGTCTCGTCTTAAGAACCTTTACTCTTTTCTTTTATGTTGGTTTGCAGCTTTAATAACTCTTTGTAATAACAACTCTAATGATTAAATTAATACATTATTTTGGAGTTGAAAAAGATTAATAGATCTGAGGACGTTGCATACCCCGAAAAAAAACTAAGACATCACATGCACTTAAGTTGTTTTCAAACAGACGGCTAAAAACCAAGTTGCTTGCAGCCTCATAGTAGAGAGAACACGGTTTATACGTTCCAATCCCTAAAACAATTATAATGATTAGAAAATGCAAACACATTTTCTCACACAACATATAAGTTTTAAAAAATAGGTTTAATTGAATGCATTTCTCAAGAAGAAAAACCATAAAAAAGCATATAAAAGCAAATTAGGGACATCGTATTTGCAGAGCGATAAATACTCTGTTGTACTCCAGCTCTTCGGAGACCCCAAGGGCTTACCTCCCCTCATCTTAATATAATGTCGTTCAAAAAAAAAAATAGGGGGAATCATATTTAAGGTTATATCTAAGAAAACTAAATCATAAAAATTAAGATATGGGTAGTTTGGTGGATAAACTAGCGTTAAAATGGAGAATTCACCAAAGCAAAGTATATATAAACTCAAAGTTAACTTACAACAGTTAATGTCTCCTCAAAGTTGTTTGGATGCCAGTTTCTTCCTTAATTTTCATGATCTCTCAGTTTATAAAGTGTAAACACGTTCTAGGACACCCGCATCAGAGAAAACACACCGATATGGAATACACAGCTCCACAAATTAAAATCATTAAAACGATTAGAAATAAGAACATCTGGTTTTTGCATATGCGAAGAGATATAGATAAGAGATTTTGGTTGCATGTAAGATTCAATGAAGGTGTTTGAATAGAAGAAGAAACAAAAGGAGGTTGAAAGAAACATGAAGAAATGAGTAAAGAATACCATTCAATGATCAAGAGTGGTGGAGGTAGCGTCGATTTATAGATAGATGAAACAATAAGGAAATGGAAGAGTCAAGTGGTTCTCGTCGGTGATCTTAAGGTTAAGAGATGGGCTTGATATGGGTCAGATTTTTTTATCAGTCCACACAAATATGCTCGGTTACTTAAAAACTTGGATTCATGCTTAATAGGGATGATGTGGAAAAACATAAACTCCTGATTAGACAATTTTTTTAAGATGACGTGGAAACTCTCCCCACTAATGTTATTCCCAATTTAGTATAGGTAGATCTAGAAACATATTTGACCCAATAATTTTTCGCAACTAGTTAAAGTTATTCGTCAAAAAACATATCCGAATATATATTAATGAAGGATTTTGAATATTGTTTCACCCATAAATACATTACATGTATATATAAAGAAGGCAAAAAGCAATGAAGATTATGTAAAGAAAAAACACTCGTTCAAACCAAAATAAATAAATATCAAAAGTTCTCACCAATTGTTTGGAAAATAGCCGATGGCGAGTGATCAAATCATGCATGCGCAACCTGAAGTTTTAGGTATGAGTGAGAAATTTCTGGATTTGATTTTGGTTTTCGTTCGATGAAAAATATTTATCACTAATAATATTTTATTTGATTTTAGCTATTGATGGAACCAATAACTATTTGGACGATAAATTGTGGAAGTTATGTGCTGGACCTATGTTTGATCCTCCAAAAATTGGAGAGAAAGTATTATACTTTCCTCAAGGGCATATAGAGCAGGCAATATTTTTTCTCTTCTCTTACACTTTTATATTCTTTCACTTATGTTTTGATTTGTAAGACTTACTCAATTATTTGATGGTATTACCAGATAGTTAACTCTATTAATGATGAATTGTGTCAACTTAAACCAATTTTTGATATTCCTTCAAAAATTTGTTGTAATGTTTATAGTATCAACCTTAAGGTATGTCTCTTTGATTATTTATGCTTCTTATATATGGATTACACATGAGCTAAACTGACCTAGACTGTAACTGATATTGTTTTGGGTATATTTTATGTATATTCTTAGGTAGAGACCAGTACTGATGAAATTTATGCAGAAGTTTCTTTGTTGCCTGATATATCTGTGAGTTGCAAAATAAATTTTATTTACTTTGTAACTTAATACAAGCTCTTCTTACAACCTATTTTAAGTGATTTTATGAATTTTTTCTTAGGAAGTTGAAATTCCTATTCCTAAAAACGAGAACAATATACAAAAAGTTAACTACTTCACCAAGGTGTTAAGTGCTTCTGATACCCGCAAAAGTGGTGGTTTTGTTTTGTTTAAAAGACATGCCATTGAATGTCTTCCCCTACTGGTAATTAACCTGGGCTTACATTAACTCAAATTATAAATCCTTATATAACATTTTTATTGAATGTTTGTAGGATATGTCTCAACTAATACCAAGTCAAGAGATAATTGCTAAAGATATTCATGGTCATGAATGGAGTTTTAAACACACTTTAAGAGGTGATTACTCTTTATTTCACATCAAAATTTGTGAGTATTTACTACTGATATTTATATTTTGTTTACAAAAAATCAACTAGGTACACCAAAAAGACATCTTTTTGCATCTGGTTGGAATGAGTTTGCAAAAGAAAAAAATTTGGTTGCTGGAGACTCTTTTGTATTCCTTCGGTATATATCTGTTTTGACGTTTTACATCTTTCATTTCTTGAATGTCGGATTTTAACTATTTGCCATACTAGAGGAGAGAATGGGGAATCGCGAGTAGGAATCAGTAAAGCAGCTCATCAGCAATGCAACATACCAACATCTTTAATTTCAAAACAGACTATGCACCATGCTGTAGTTGCTACTGCACTGAACGCTATTAAAAACAAATGTATGTTCGTTGTGTTCTATAAGCCAAGGTAATAATTTTTTTACTCAAAATTAAACATTATGAAAATTGTTTATTGAAAATCTAATTTTATTTGATGTGATGATATCAGGTCGAGCCAATTCCTTGTTAACTTCGATAAATTTGTAGATGGAGTGAATAAGAAGTTCAATATAGGCTCCAGATTTTTGATGAAGTTCGAAGGAAAAGATTTAAATGAAATAAGGTAAATCTTGAATATTTTTTTTACTTCTTTTCTTTTTGAAAATATGATTACTTACACAAATGATTTTACTACCATAGATACTATGGAAAAATAGTAGGAGTGAAAGATTTCTCCACTCATTGGAAGAATTCAGAATGGCGAAATCTAGAAGTAAGAATAGTATTAGTTCCACTTAAATATATTATTTTAGAGTATATTTTAAAAAGAGTAATATATAATATTCAATAACTTTATTTTATAGGTGCAATGGGATGAAGCTGCAACAATTCCAAGACCTGATAAGGTATCTCCATGGGAGATTGAGATGTTAACACATTCATCAAACATTTTCAAGTCAGATGATCTAAAACATAAACGTCAACTCGAAGTACATGAGTTTGGTAAGTAAACATTTCTCAGTAAGTTTAAACTTCTTTGCGAATGAGTTAACATTTTATTGATGTGTATAGGTTCAAAAATGTGGGCTCCTACCTTGTCCCAAGGCCAAGAGGTTGGGCAATCAAGTATACAATCTTCCATGAGATACTCATTCCCTACCATCTCCAAACCAAACTACACTGAGCAAATGGTTCCAGCAATGAAAGAAACGTCAACAACAACCGCAAGTACTAGTTGCAGACTGTTTGGAGTTGATCTAATGGTTCCCGCTACAAAAAAAGATCTAATGGAACCTATTGACACATATAAAAAATTTAAGATTTCTAAAATCTTTGAAGAAGAAAAGGTTGACCATGTCCAAGCTGGAAGTCGTACTATGGTATAAAAAGATCACCATCTTCTTATTTTTACTTATTATTCAAGTTTTAAACTATTTATTATGTACATCTAAAAGGTTAGGAAACGTAGGTTTTAGTAGAANATATATATATATATATATATATATATATATATATATATATATATATATATATATATATATATATTATGCTTGCATCCATAGTTTTATTCTAATATTAGATTTTAACTAAAATTGCAGAACTTTTAACAGACTGAGATGACTATAAAGTTCATATGCTCTTGATATGGTTATTGTGCAGGTTCATATGGAAGGTGGCATAGAAAGGACTGTAGATTTAACTATATTTGATGGATACAATCAGTTGATCGATGAACTAGAAAGACTCTTTGATATCAAAGGCGAGTTGCATATGCACAATCAATGGAAAATGTTTTTCATATATGATGATGGAGATATGATGATTCTTGGAGCCGATCCCTGGCTGTAAGTATACCTTTCTTATTAATTTTCTTAATAGTTTCAAATTTAGTGAGTATTTTTTTCTATGTAGCAAATTCTGCAATATGGCGAAGGAAATATTCATATGTTCAAAAAAGGATGTCAAGATAGGGATAACAGATAACATATTATCCGAAGGGATTCAACATTAACAAAAACAGCTTACCAGAAGATGTCAACAACAATTAGAGAGAGTTTTCGTTTTAAAAAGTAAATGTTGCCTGTTTTTCTTATATATTAAAGAAAAAGGTTTGAAATTTATGTAACTTATAATATATTATGGAGTTTTTTAGTATTTGATGATTGGTGTTTTAGCTGTTGAGTTTTTAGATGAAAATATATTATGGAGTGTTTTGATATTTGATGACATTTTTAGTATGTGGGTGTATGTCTTTTCGGTATTTGATACAAATTTCGATGGAAACTAGACAATGGTGGAAGGTATCTCTGGCAGACCGATGAAGAAGAAACATGAAAGGCGTAAGAAGTACGGCCCAGACGACCAGAAAGTGCAGTTTTGGCGTTATCTCCTAAGCCGATTTCATCAGCCCTGGAAGCTTCCTCCGGCGAGTTCATATGTCATATTTTTTTCCGCCTCTGAGAAATGGGGAAAGGATATAGTAGGAAATTGCCCACTCACCGGGACAAAAAGTCTTCCTCTAGGTCATAAGTGACTAGTTTTGCAAATGGGTGGAAGCCAAAGCCTTAGGCAAAATCACATATATCCAGGTTAGGAAATTCCTCTTGTTTAATTTTTTTTTTTTATCTATGTTTGGAGTTCCATATGAGATTATCACAAACAATAGGCTCAATTCACCATCAATAACTTAAAGGCATTTTGTAACGGCATAAACCTCAGCTTTGCAACACCACAACATCCTCAATCTAATGGACAAGCACAATCCAGAAACAAAACAGCAATCAACATGCTCAAAAAGCATTTGGAGGATGCTAGAGGCAGGTGAGTACATGAATTGTAAGGACTCCTGTGGAAATGTATACATGGAGCAAAAATGTGCATTGCTAAAATTACGAGAGAACTTAAATTCTCTGCTTCTCCGGATGTAGAAAGTAAAAAGACTGTCTCTTGAATTATCACACTAGGTAGAATAACACCAGAACCTTATGGCAATAACCAATGGTCTACTTTCAAGTGGCAGATTGCAACATCTATCATGCATCGTTAGTGGTCTACCTCAGGGGGAAAAAACACAGTGCTATATAAATCAATACAACCTCCATATTTATAATTAAAAGAAAAAAATAAAACCTTCCGGTTCAAGGATAAATATCCACAAAATCTCTAAGTTCCTGAATAAAAATCCATAACACCTCCGGATTGAATATCCATGAAACCTCTTGGTTTCAGTTTCAGGATAAATTCCATAAAACCTCTAAGTTCATTGACGAAAGTCCTCTACATGTCCGAGTTACAAGGGAGAAGTCCATCTAATCTTTGAATTCCAAGATTAGAATTCCCTAAACCTCTAGATTTCAACACAGCAAAGCCTAAATATTTAAGATATCAATACCACACATCCCGAAAGATCCTGAGAACCAGGAGAATACCTCATGAAGCGGGGATATATTCCCAGAATCTCTAATTACAAAAAAACATCAAGTTTTCACTCGACTACTACTTAGTACATAATGTCTCCTACTTTGGTAAGGGTATGTAAAATACCGAGCAGATAGATACAAATACCATTGGGGGAAAAAGACAGGAGTATGAAAAAACAAAGAAAATCATTATGAAAGCATATAATTACGGCCAAGAAAGGCCAACAACAATATTCAAAATTTAAAGGCAGCAAAGGGCCAACTACAAGTTAAAAAGGCCACGAAAGGCCATGTACAACAACAAAAGCCCAACTAGGGGAGTACAACGAGTTATTATTTTGAAAATAAAAGGATAAGAAATCAGTAGGCTGAACTAAGAAAGAAGATTTAAATGGAGGGATCATCGGACTTTGTTGTATCTTCCACCTCCATGATATGATCTTCTAGAATTTATGTCTATTCTTCAAAGGTCGGAAGAGTTGAACTTTTGAGACTAGCCTCCACTGTCATCTCTGCCTTGTAATTCTCAAACCCCACCTCCGGCTTCCAGTTGTCGGTTTTCTACTTCATCCATTCCTTCATTAGCTTTTAGTGAGCCATGATCCTGACACCATTGACTGCCATTGTCATCTCAAAATCTTCTACCTCATGCTAGTAGGAAGCAGAATTCTCGGCACTCATCCGCTCCCCAAAATATAAAGGCGATACATAACAAAAAAAGAGATATGTCAATACAACGAAAAGTCACCACGTTGGGCCAAAAACACAAAATATATCATATATGGAAGGGATCCCTCTGAAGACTTTGGGTTACGAAAGGATCACCCACTAGAAGAAATGCTTTGTCGTGAGGAAACAACTTTGAGTTTAGGTTAGCTAATACCTTGGTCTGATCCGAAGGATATTGGAAGTTATTGGGAGTTTGTTACAGGGGCGAAGCTAGTTTAAAGACAATAGGTGCACGTGCACCCGTTATATTTTAAAATTTCAATGTTTTACTTAAGAAAAATAATTTGGAATTGGCTAAGTTGGCTAAGATGCACCCATAGTTTCCTGCCTACATGAGTTAATGCTCCCTTATGCTGATTTTTCACTACTTTTATTAAACATTTAGTTTATATTTATTTTTTTAGCTGGTCAATAAAAATTCTGGCTTCGCCCTGGTTTGTTATGAAGATCTAGTGGCCAAAAAGAATCTTTGTCTTCTTCCTACTAGAGGAAGGATGTTTAACCTTCCCAGTTAGTCCACGCTTAACATCCACAAAACTTCTGAAGAACATCACATCATCATCGGAAAATAGTACGGATGGAAGAACCAAAACATCTAATCATTTGGTTCAGAAACTTGGAACTTATCCCAATTACTAATATGCTCAAAAACTTCCTTACTCACTATAAAGGAAATATGTCGGCAATCCAGAGTAATGTTAAGAGCTTGGAGAATTGATTTCTTACCCCCCACAATAGGCAATATAACGAGAAACATCTGCAGAAGCAAAAAAACTGGATCAATTCTCAGACGCAGGGTTAACACGCAAAGGCATGTTTTATTGGGTCAACGTGCTATTTCCCAACGAAAACTATCATATAGCATCAAATATCTACCAAACTATGACCTTGTGTCAGGCCTCCCCGATTTATAAGTTCTAAACTTATTTCTCCCTGAATCGATAGTTCAAAATCTGTTTCTCCCTGAATTAATAGTTTAGAACTTAAATGTACATGGACAATGGTTTAATTAGTCTATAGTTAACCAAGAAATTAAAATCAAACAAAAAATTAATTTTATCAAAAAATAAGTATTCAAAATCTCTCTGATGTTTTCAAAGTTTCTTTGATGATAATAATAATGTAGAGTTTGAATAGTTTATGAACATTTCTTTTTCGAATAAAAATTAAATTATTGTCATGTTTAATTAGTTTAAATTATATGGTTAACGATAAACCAATGAAAATCATAGTATATAGGTAATTTTTGAACTTATTACCCAATAAGCCAATTAAGTTTCGAACTATCAATTCGGGGAAAATAAGTGTATAACATTCGATTCAGAGAAGTCTAGCACGAGATCATAGTTTGATGGATATTTGATGCTATATGGTATTTCTCGTGGAGAAATATCAAGTTGACCCTATTTTATTTAACACTGACAGATTTCTTTTTCCAAAAATTACAAATAATCAACCAATTAGTTTATTTTGTTCGTTAGTCAAACCAAGGAAGGATTTTTGTTTAGTTTTTTCTGTACTATTTTATTTAAATCCACTGACAGAATTAAAAAAAAAACAAATAATTAACCAATCAGATTCTTTTTTTCGCTAGTCAAACCAAAAAAACAAACAGAATGTGTTTATTTAAATAAGGTAGACATATCTAATGTCAAATTGGGTAAACCAATCCAAACCAAATCATATCTAAATGATTTTAAATTTATATGGATAATGGATTAAACCAATCCATTTGTCAAATGGATTAGATCAGTTCATAACTCAGTTAAACTAATGAGTTAATGATTTTAATGGTTAACCCATAAACAATAATTTTATAGTTTAGATAGTTATCAAGTGAAAGAAATAGTTATTAAGTAAAAAATATTATCTTAGGATTGAATACATTTTGCTATTTGTCAGAAAAAATAATATTATGATTTTAGTGACACTACATTTTAACAGTTTGGCGGAAAACTTTTTTTTCAGTTTTGGAAGAAAAAACAAATTTGCAATTTTGACAAGAAATCACAGTTAAAAGTTTTAGCTGAAAAACTCAATTTTGTGGTTTTGGCGGGAAAACACGATTTTATGGTTTGGCAGAAAAATGATTTTAAAATTTTGGCAGTTTTGGAAAAAACATTATTTTGCAGTTTGGATGGAAAAACTCAAGTCTGTGATTTTGGCAAAAACACGATTTTTCGGTTTTAGGAGGGGGGGAACATGATTTTGCTATTTGGGCAGAAAAACAAGATTTTATAGTTTTGGTGTGATAACATAATTTTGCAGTTTTGGCAGAAAAACTAAACTTAATTGAATTTTTGGCGAAAAGCATAATTTTGCGGTTTTGGCGGGAAACATGATTTTAAGATTTTGGCGGGAAAACAAAAATTTTGCAGTTTGGTGGAAAAACTCGATTTTATAATTTTGGCGGAAAAATATGATTTTGCGGTTTTTGCTGGAAACTCAAGTTTGCAGTTTTGGCAGAAAACGCGATTTTGTGGTTTTGACGGAAAAACATGATTTTATATTTTTAGCAGGAAAATTATGTTTTATAGTTTTGATGGAAAACATGATTTTGCGGTTTTCACAGTTTTTGCGGAAAACATGATTATGTGTTTCTAGTGGAAAAACTCTATTTTACGATTTCGGTGAGAAAACACGATTTGGAGTTTTGCAGAAAAACAAGATTTGCAGTTTGGGGAAGACACAATTTTGCGGTTTTAGTGAAAAACTCTATTTTACGGTTTTTGCGAGAAAAATATAATTTTACAGGTTTTGTGAGAAAACATAATTTTACGGTTTTTGCAGAAAACACAATTTTGCGGGTTTGACATTAAAACTCAATTTTATGGTTTTGTGAAAAACATAATTTTAGAGGTTTAACGAGAAAACATAATTTTATAGTTTTGGCCGAAATAATATTTGTAGTTTTGGTAGAAAAACACAATTTTGTCGCTTTAATGGAAGAATGAGATTTTGCAGTTTTGTTGAAAAAAATTACAGTTTTGTGGAAAAACTTGATTTTATGGTTTTAAAAAAAATATGATTAAATTCGACTTATTAAAAAACAGCATATAATGTTTATATATATGAAAAATTGGGTATTAACAAAAATATATATGTAAGAAATTGTGTTAGACTTAGTTTATTAAAATTTAGTTATATATGAGAAAATAAATAAAACTTGGTGTAGAAAAATTGGTTTAGAAATTTGTTTTGATTAGTTTTTTGTTTATATATTTGATTTGAGATTATGTTTGTTATAAATTTTTATTGGTTTGATTATGGATAACTCACTATTATAAATTTAAGGGTGTTGAATCCGGTAAAACTGAGAACCAAAATAGAGAAAATTGTTTGAATTTGTTAGTACCGAATAAACCGAATGGATGTTATTTTTAAGAAACTGCATTATATAGATAATGTTTGGTATATAAACCTATCAAACCGAAGAAACCGATTAATTAAGAATATTAGTATACTTATATATAAATTTTATAAGAATATTAATAATATATACATAATTTAATTTATTAATATGATATTCATAATCAATACATTGATTTTAATAATTTTTATTTTTTGTAAGTTAAAATGGTTATTTTGTTATTCTCATTTTCATTAATTTAAATAAAACATTTTTTATTAATACATTTTTGTGTTAAAATATAATTATATAATAATATTATGATATTATTATTTTTAATCTTATTTTTATCTTTTACTAGGTGTTTTGGCCCGTACATGCGGGCCTAAGCATTTTATAATTATTTACATTATTAATTAAAATACTATAATGATAAATTATTATTTATTTTTTCATCTGAAAGTTTTTACGTAATATAAATTTATTTGAAAATTTAATTGTATAATGTATGCATTATTAATAAATAAATCTTTATAATCACTCAATATTCTCTTTTCGATTATATAAAATTAAAAATTTTAATTGATTAATATTTAGTTATGTATTCTGTCTTTATACTATATTTATTATTAATAAAGAAATATTAGAAATCACTCAATATTCTCTTTTTAATTATATAAAAAAGTAATAATTTTATTTGATTACTATTTAATTATGTTTTCTGTTTTTTTTTTCAATTTTGAACTTTTATTAGAAAAAATTGGACAACAACAAAATATGTAGGAATTATCTTTTTTTTTTTTTAATTTTTAAAATATATAAATTTAGATAATTCTTACTATTATTAATTTTAATCACTTATCTAATTAAATATATTTAAAATTCAATTTTATTTTTGGTTAATATATATAATTGATTTATTAAGGGTATAAACGATATTAACCACTTTAACTTTTAATGTGGAAGCTTCGTTGCGAAAAATCACTTCGCAAATAATAGTATAGATATACTAAAACACAAGTCACCCAAACAATAAAAATTTGACATGTGTAATTGCTTAAAAAAATTAAAAAATCAAAACTATACCAAAAATAATAATTTAGAAAAAGAAAAAAAAATAACAACCATATAACTATTTTTCTAAACTCAATACACTACCCATGACTCTTCTTCTTTATCCACGAACATATAGATTTTAAAATTTTTAGTATTATACATTAAGTATGTTAAATGTCATTAATTAAAGAAACTTAAATTACAAATAAAAAAATTAGGAAAAAATATTGAAAACAAAAAACATAAAGAACTAAAACAGAAAAGCTTCAAACTAATATTTCTATCAAACAAGATATTTAAGATCAATATAAAATTATTTAAACAAATCTAATTTCATTTTATAGTATGTTTGTGGTTGATTAATGATAAGTGTGTTAATATTTTATTTTATATATATATATATATATCCTTCTAATAAATCAAGGTTAAGTACTACATGTTATTTTTAGTTATATTATAAATAAATATAATTTAATTTATCTATAAGAAAAAATATTTTCATGCGTAGCATGTGCTCGATACTAGTATTTAAATAAAAAAATAAAATATTATATTTAAAAACTAGATTAAGAAATATATATTTATGTTTTAATAAATCTGATTTCTATTGATATAATCAGAAATTTGTTATAAAAATATATATATAGTTATGAATTTTTGGTATAAACCAAATAAACCAAAAAATGATGGTATATAAACCGAACCAAACTAAACTAGATATAGTTTTAATATGGCAGCTAATTTCATAAACCGAAATACCAAAAAACAGAAAAACTGAATCACAACTATAGCAGATGAATTGCATCTCTCCCTAAAATCCATAAAATAGAGGATTCAGCCCAATAAGTCGGCTCCCCTTGCCGGCTTAAATACTCGAAGAAAGAGTGACATACCGGCTCCGCATTGCTTTACTCAGCTTCCCGAGAAAAGAGCTTGAGCTCGGCTCAAGTCTTGGCGGCCCGGCCCAATTACTCGCTCCAAAGAGAATTAATCCCATTAGTAAGGACGAGCTAGGGCAAACACATGTTACTCACCTATATAAGAAAGGGAAGACCAATGGAAAAGAGGATAGACATATTTCCACTTACACTTGACGGCTAGAATTAGAATTTACTTTCTTTACATTCTCACTGACTTATACTTTTCTCGGCTAGCTCTCTGAAGATTGGCTAATCTTCACTGTTTACTTCCTCATCTATAATCAACAAATATAGATCTAATAAACGCTTTCGAAATAAATCATGATAAGTTATGTCTCTCTTATTGTAATCCGACCAACATTCAAACAAAAAACATCTCAAAATTCAAATTAAACAGACCTAATTACAATCCAAACCATTTTAGTCAAAACCAATATGTCCATTCACCAAATTTATCTATTTATCTATTTGTATCTAATTTTCTATCAAGTAAAATCTATAGTTTGGATTGATTTAGATATTTTTTATCCATTTTGACATCTATACATTTCATGTCACCAATGTTAGAAAAAAAAAAAAAATACATTTCATGTCACCGTTTTTTTTCTTTCCAAAAACACAAATCAATACCCACAATAAGTTGTCTAGAAGGAGAAAATCCACTCCAAAACAAAAACATGATACTAAATGTCGATATCATCCAGTGAAATCTCCTCTTCTTCATTTATTTGTTTCATTTTCTGCACACAACATAAACACATTGTTAGTCATCCAGTGAGACACAAAGAAAGCTTCTGGGCGCAGGCAAGAACTCCTACAGTGAGAAAAGTTTTGGGATCAAGGAAGCTGGAGGAGCCTAGGATAACTTCTCTGTCAAGCTTCTCCGTAAGTTTGTGGCAAACCCTTAACTGTAACAACCCCCAAAAATGTATCACTAATCAACACATTTGGTTATCGTCAGTCCAGTTCATAAGTATTGACAGTACCTCAGATCTCGTTGCTCCTCCTACTATGAAGACGAAAATCCTCTGCCCCTTTTTCTTGAATCCGCTAGATGCTCGTCCTAGAACTGAGTCACTGAAACACGCATAGAGATTGTGAA
The DNA here is from genome assembly GCA_012274485.2 of Sinapis alba. Lineage (NCBI taxonomy): Eukaryota > Viridiplantae > Streptophyta > Magnoliopsida > Brassicales > Brassicaceae > Sinapis > Sinapis alba. The sequence continues at coordinate 26,942 of MU108365.1, forward strand.
AAAAGTTAATGTTGATTTCACCATTATTATGATTAACATCTTAACAAGGACTCGAAATATCCATCGTCAGAAGATGTAATTGCCTGAAATATCCATCGTCAGAAAGATGGCGTCTTGCCCAAGTTGGTGTTCGTCTTGAATGAGGCAATACTGGACTCGCTGATGGAGATTGAGAGGCAGAATAAAAGGTTGGTTTTGGTTCATTCATACAAGGATAGTCTTGCTTTGGCAAATGACCTTTGTTAAGTTTCTCAACAAGTTCCTGAATAAAAGATATTACCCAGAAAAGAGAAAGAAACATGTTACCGTATCTGTCTGAACAAACACTGCTGAAAGTGAAAGAAATATGAAATTAGAACCTCTACGATTGGATAGAAACGAGACAGTTGCCATGTTTGAGTTTCACCAACCCGGTCTTTCCGAGCAGCTCGGTTCTTCTGATTCACATGCATCAGAAGTTTCCAATTAGATTTTCAGGTAAGATCTCAGTCTAGACACTGTAATAAGAAAACAAGAATGAGTGAAGAATACGTACCTTAAGGACATCAAACTTAAGAGGGAAAGATCCTGTTGAGCTCCTTTTAGATTCCGTATGTACTGGTCCAAGCAATCTCAGATTGTTCACAGCTACTACATCATCCCCCGACAATTTTGCTAGCTGAAGGATTTAACCAAAGATATAGAAAAGTTCAAAATGATAACTAATCATTCTTAGGTTCAAGCCTTTTGAGAGAGGAATAGTGTTTTATACCTCCATCATCTTTCGTCCCTTTTCACCTTCAAACTTCTTGGGGTAGATTGCGGCAAGAATCATCATCAACCGAAGCTTGCTTTCTTGATTTATAACCTGGAAATGACAATCATTTTCAGCACAACAATCTTCTGATGTCTGAAACATTAAAAAAAAAAATAAAGCATTTTACATTGTTGGTGGTCAAGAATTTGACGACTTCTTTTCTTCCAGCATCCCCAAAAACAAGGTCCTGCTCTAGCTTCCCGAGTTCTCTTAGACCTTGCTCCATTATTGTTCTGTTGATTGTTCTAGCAATCTGCAGTGACATTAACCATCTTTATTTTATAAAGCACAAGGGATCTACCTTGTCACGTTAAGCTAATCAACTTGCAAGAGAAGAATGCTTAGTAAAACTTTCTTCCATGGTTTATATTATAAAGCTTAAAACTGACCTCTACATGAAGTGAGAGCTTGTCAATTTGCTCACTGTACTGAGGCAAAGCGTGAACCATCTTCTTCAAATCTTTTGATGAAATGTCACCAAAGTCTCTGGACACAAGAAGTCAATAAATTAATCAGAATAGTTCCAGCGCATCACTTGAATAGATAAAAAGGTCAAACCGGTAACTACTTTGAACTGTGTTTTATTTGCGCGGCTTTGTTCTTCGATATGAAGTTTGTCATCTTCTCATGCAATCTTTCACTTGCCTGAA
>MU108366.1:0-10908 GCA_012274485.2 Sinapis alba
GTAAGTTCTTCAAGCTTCTAATCAAACCAGGATGAATCACTATGTAAGAAGCTTGATTTGAAACCATTAATCAGTGTAGAGTCTTTCATGAAGTTAAATAAATCTCATAGGAGTTATGTTGAAGAAGTTATTTTACTTTCTAATCATGATATCCATGTTTAGCTTGTTTGGACATATGGCAAGTTCTTCAATCTTCTAATCAAACCATGATGAATCACTATGTAAGAAGGTTGATTTGGAACCATTATTCAGTGTAGAGTCTTTCATGAAGTTGAATAAATCTCATAGGAGTTATGTTGAAGAAGTTATTCCACTTTCTAATCAGGATATCCATGTTTAGCCTGTTTGGACATATGGCAAGTTCTTTAAGCTTCTAATCAAACCAGGATGAATCACTATTTAAGAAACTTGATATAGAACTATTAATCAGTGGAGAGTCTTTCATGAAGTTGAATAAATCTCATAGGAGTTATGTTGAAGAAGTTATTCAACTTTCTAATCATGATATCCATGTTTAGCCTGTTTGGACATATGGCAAGTTCTTTAAGCTTCTAATCAAACCAGGATGAATCACTTTGTAAGAAGCTAAATTTAGAACTATTAATCAGTGGAGAGTATTTCATGAAGTTGAATAAATCTCATAGGAGTTATGTTGAAGAAGTTATTCCACTTTCTAATGATGATATTCCTTTTTAGCCTGTTTGGACATATGGCAAGTTTGTTCAAGCTTCTAATGAAAGCAGGATGAATCACTATGTAAGAAGCTTGATTTGGAACCATTATTCAGTGTAGAGTCTTTCATGAAGTTTAATAAATCTCAGAGGAGTTATTTTGAAGAAGTTATTCCACTTTCTAATCATGATATCCATGTTTAGCTTGTTTGAACATATGGCAAGTTCTTCAAGCTTCTAATCAAACAATGATGAATCACTATGTAAGAAGCTTGATTCGGAACCATTATTCAGTGTAGAGTCTTTCATGAAGGTTAATAAATCTCATAGGAGTTATGTTGAAGAAGTTATTCTACTTCTTAATCAGGATATCCATGTTTAGCCTGTTTGGGCATATGGCAAGTTCTTCACGTTTCTATTCGAACCAGGATGAATCACTATGTAAGAAGCTTGATTTGGAACCATTAATCAGTGGAGATTCTTTCATGACGTTGAATAAACCTCATAGGAGTTATGTTGAAGAAGTTATTTCACTTTCTAATCCGGATATCCATATTTAGCCTGTTTGGACATAAGGCAAGTTTTATAAGCTTCTAATCAAACCAGGATGAATCACTATGTAAGAAGCTTGATTTAGAACTATTAATCAGTGGAGAGTCTTTCATGAAGTTGAATAAATCTCATAGGAGTTATGTTGAAGAAGTTATTCCACTTTCTAATCATGATATCCATGTTTAGCCTGTTTGGACATATGGCAAGTTCTTCAAGCTTCTAATCAAAGCAGGATGAATCACTATGTAATATGCTTGATTTGGAACCATTATTCAGTGGAGAGTCTTTCATGAAGTTGAATAAATCTCATAGGAATTATGTTGAAGAAGTTATTCCACTTTCTAATCATGATATCCATGTTTAGCCTGTTTGGACATATGGTAAGTTCTTCAAGCTTCTAATCAAACCAGGATGAATCACTATGTAAGAAGCTTGATTTGGAACCATTATTCAGTAGACACTCTTTCATGAAGTTGAATAAATCTCATAGGAGTTATGTTGAAGAAGTTATTCCACTTTCTAGTCATGATATTTATTTTTAGCCTGTTTGGACATATGGCAAGTTTGTTCAAGCTTCTAATAAAAGCAGGATGAATCACTATGTAAGAAGCTTGATTTGGAACCTTATTCAGTGTAGAGTCTTTCATGAAGTTGAAAAAATCTCATAGGAGTTATGTTGAAGAAGTTATTCCACTTTCTAATCATGATATTCATGTTTAGCCTGTTTGGACATATGACAAGTTCTTCAAGCTTCTAATCAAACCAGGATGAATCACTATGTAAGAAGCCTGATTTGGAACCATTATTCAGTAGACAGTCTTTCATGAAGTTGAATAAATCTCATAGGAGTTATGTTGAAGAAGTTATTCCACTTTCTAATCATGATATCCATGTTTAGCCTGTTTGGACATATGGTAAGTTCTTCAAGTTTCTAATCAAACCAGGATGAATCACTATGTAAGAAGCTTGATTTGGAACCATTATTCAGTGGAGAGTCTTTCATGAAGTTGAATAAATCTCATAGGAGTTATGTTGAAGAAGTTTTTCCACTGCCTAATCATGATATTCATTTTTAGCCTGTTTGGACATATGACAAGTTTGTTCAAGCTTCTAATCTTGTGAGGAGATCCTTTTTGTCCCTGATTCTTTTGAAGGAAGATCTGATGGTTTGAGAGAGATATGGGTTGATTTCAAGGATGATGGATGGATTGAATGGATGATCTTCAGAAATGATCTATGGACTGATCAAATCTTGTGTTGTTGTGTCTAAGATCAAGAGAATGAACTCTCTTTGAGATCAAAGACAAGTTTTGCAATCAGAGAATGAACTCTTTAGCAATAAGTGTTCAAAGATGAACAAGGGATTCACAAAGTTTAGAGAGAATTTTGATAAAAAGGTGAATTATGTTTCTGAAACAAAAGAGAGTTTAAGTAGAGAAGAAGAAATTGAAAAGTCCTAAAATTGTAGAAAATTAAGAAAAGCTTAATTAAAACTAAAATTGTCTTGAAAACTAAATAATAATTATTTTTGCTGATTTCTTCTCTTCATTTTCGTGGATAGCCTTTTAGAAAAAGAGAATGGATCCTCAACTTGGGTATTGATCTTCTTTTAGGCTGAGAAAATTCCTAAGCCTTTTAATGAGGCTGATCCACATCTTTTCCATCTTGTGTGACATGTTCATCATTGTCAATATAAGATCTTTATAAAGTTCTTATCAGGATATCCATGTTTAGCCTGTTTGGGCATATGGCAAGTTCTATACGTTTCTAATCGAACCAGGATGAATCACTATGTAAGAAGCTTGATTTGGAACCATTATTCAGTGTAGAGTCTTTCATGAAGTTGAATAAATCTCATAGGAGGTATGTTGAAGAAGTTATTCCGCTTTCTAATCATGATATCCATGTTTAGCCTGTTTGGACATATGGTAAGTTCTTCAAGCTTCTAATCTAACCAGGATGAATCACTGTGTAAGAAGCTTGATTTGGAACCATTATTCAGTGGAGAGTCTTTCATGAAGTTGAATAAATCTCATAGGAGTTATGTTGAAGAAGTTATTCCACTTTCTAATCATAATATCAATGTTTAGCCTGTTTGGATAAATGGAAAGTTCTTCAAGGTTCTAATCGAACCAGGATATTTCACTATGTAAGAAGCTTGATTTGGAACCATTATTCAATGGAGAGTCTTCCATGAAGTTGAATAAATCTCATAGGAGTTATGTTGAAGAAGTTATTCAACTTTCTAATCATGATATCCATGTTTAGCCTGTTTGGTCATATGGCAAGTTTGTTTAAGCTTCTAATCAAAGCAGGATGAATCACTATGTAAGAAGCTTGATTTGGAACCATTATATAGTGGAGAGTCTTCCATGAAGCTGAATAAATCTCATAGGAGTTATGTTGAAGAAGTTATTCCACTTTCTAATCATGATATCCATGTTTAACCTGTTTGGACATATGGTAAGTTCTTCAAGCTTCTAATCAAACCAGGATGAATCACTATGTAAGAAGCTTCATTTGGAACCATTCAGTAGACAGTCTTTCATGAAGTTTCATAAATCTCATAAGAGTTATGTTGAAAAAGTTATTCCACTTTCTAATCATGATATTCATTTTTAGCATGTTTGGACATATGGCAAGTTTGTTCAAGCTTCTAATCAAAGCAGGATGAATCACTATGTAAGAAGCTTGATTTGGAACCATTATTCAGTGAAGAGTCTTTCATGAAGTTGAATAAATCTCATAGGAGTTATGTTGAAGAAATTACTCCACTTTCTAATCATTGTATCCATGTTTAGCCTGTTTGGACATATGACAAGTTCTTCAGGCTTCTAATCAAACCAGGATAAATCACTATGTAAGAAGCTTGATTTGGAACCATTATTCAGTGGAGAGTCTTTCATGAAGTTGAATAAATCTCATAGGAGTTATGGTGAAGAAGTTATTCCGCTTTCTAATCATGATATCCATGTTTAGCCTGTTTGGACATATGGCAGGTTCTTCAAGCTTCTAATCAAACCAGGATTAATCATTATGTAAGAAGCTTGATTTGGATACATTATTCAGTGGAGAGTCTTCCATGAAGTTGAATAAATCTCATAGGAGTTTTGTTGAAGAAGTTATTCCACTTTCTAATCATGATATCCATGTTTAGCCTGTTTGGACATATGGCAAGTTTGTTTAAGCTTCTAATCAAAGCAGGATGAATCACTATGTAAGAAGCTTGATTTGGAACCATTATATAGTGGAGAGTCTTCCATGAAGCTGAATAAATCTCATAGGAGTTATGTGTTGAGATGAAGCAATAAAGATCAAGAGGAATGGTTGATTCGAATTAAGTTAGGAGTTAACTTGGAAACCAAGGCTGTCCGTACAACCTAGAGTGCCTTCAAAGGCAAGCAAGTGTTGTGCCTGGTTGCATGAGCTAAAGAAGGTCCAAGGAAGCTTAATATATTGTATTGATATTGACAAAGGAGGAGGGAGAGCTGAGAGAACTGTTGGAGAAGCAGGACCACAAGGTCACATGTTGGGACAGGATCAAGGACCTGTCACTTTCACACTGTCTGGGCATGCACTGATCATACCAGACTGCCCTGACCACACCAGACTGCCCTGACCACACCAGACTGCTTCCCTGATCACACCAGACTGCTTCCCTGATCACACCAGACTGCCTTCCCTTTGTTTATTTATTTTTGTTGTCAAGTAGCTCCTTTGTTTGCCTTTAAATAGGCTTGTAACATGTTCTGAATTAGGCAAGTGAATAAGAAACACTTCTCTCTAGTCTCATTTCGAAATCCCCTCTCTCTCTCTCTAGTTCTTCATGTGTTCTTCATGTTCTTCCTTAGTTACTCTCTGATTCTCTAATTCTCTCATGGTATCAGAGCATTAAGCTCTTGAAACCTATTCTCTCTTACTCTCTCTTTCTTATTCCGCAAACTACTAAGCTACTCTGATAATGTTTGAAATTATTTTTGTCCTTTTCCACTGTTCTTGAGCTGTTCTTGCTGTTCTTGAGTTGTTCTTGATGGATTTGACAGAAAACTCAAAAATGGTTATGATTCATGTTACTCTCAAGGGAACTAACTACCTACTGTGGGCAAGACTAGCTAAAACTGCTCTTGGCGGAAGAGGCCTCTGGGAAGTTGTTGAAGAAGGCAAGAGGCCAAAGAAGATCATCCTAGGAGAGGATGGTAAAGAAGTTGTGACTGCTGAAGCTGGCGACATGAAGAAAGATCAGGAGGATCTCATGGTGTTGTCCATTCTACAGTCCAGCCTTGAAGCCTCAATCCAAGATGCTTACTCCTACTGTGAAACTTCCAAGGATCTGTGGGACACACTACAAAAGGTTTATGGTAACCAGTCTAACATCAGTAGAGTGTTTGAAGTCAAGAGGGCCATCAACACTCTCAGTCAAGAGGACACTGATTTTTCTAAGCATTTTGGGAAGTTTAGATCCTTGTGGGCAGAGCTGGAGATGTTCAGACCAGCTACTGTTGATCCTGAGGTGCTTAATGAAAGAAGAGAACAAGATAAGGTATTTGCCTTGCTGTTTACTCTCAATCCAGCCTATGGAGACCTGATTAAGCACATCCTAAGGAGTGATAAACTTCCATCTCTTGAAGAGCTATGCGCTCAGATTCAAAAGGAACAAGGCTCTGTGGAGCTATTTGGAGGCAAAGGAGAACTTGTTCTTGCAAACCAGGCTGAGGGTATTGCAAACAAAGGCTCCTACAAGCATGATGACAAGAAGATATGGGTATGCGACCACTGCAAGAAGAAAGGCCATGGAAAGGACAAATGCTGGATACTTCATCCTCACCTCAAACCTCAAAAGTTCAGGACACCATACCATGAAGCAAGAGCCAATCTCTCTAGTGATGTGGGTGAACCATCTACTCCAGGAACCATGCGCTCTAACCATGCTGCTGGTGAGGGAAAGACATTGACTTCCAGTAGCTGTTCAAGCTTGAGGAACACACAAGATGAAGCCATCAAGCGATCTGATATTGAGGCTCTCATCAAGATCCTCAAGGACAACTCTGGTAACATACTTGGTACCTCTTTACATGCTTCTAATTGTGGTGTCTCCTTGAATGCTTTCACTGATTTAAAATTAACTAAACCTTTAGTTATAGATTCAGGAGCTAGCCACCACATGATTAGTGATCAAAACTTAATTAAAAATATTGTTCCTGCCTTAGGAAATGTTATGATTGCTAATGGTGATAGAGTACCAATTAAAGGAGTAGGTGATCTTAGATTGTTCAACAAGGATACTAAAGCCTTTTATATGCCTAGTTTCACCCCTAGTTTGTTATCAGTTAAAAAGGCCACTAATGACTTGAATTGCAGTGTTACTTTCACTCCTAATGATGTCTACTTTCAGGATATTGAAACTAGTAGGTTGCTTGGCAAAAGTGTGACCAAGGGAGACTTGTACTTGCTTGAAGACACCAAGCTCACAGCCGATTTATCTTATGCTTTAAATTCAAGTTTTAATTTCCCTAAAGATGTAATGTGGCATGCTAGATTAGGACATCCTCATTCTCGTGCCTTGAACATCATGTTGCCTAGTATTTCATTTCAAAAACATTGTGAAGCATGTATCTTAGGAAAACATTGCAAAACTGTCTTTCCTAAATCTAGTACTATCTATGAAAGTTGCTTTGATTTAATTCACTCTGATATGTGGACTGCTCCTTGTGCATCTAGGGAACATCATAAGTACTTCGTGACATTTATAGATGAGAAATCAAAGTACACATGGATCACCTTGCTGCAATCTAAAGATAGGGTGTTAGATGCTTTTATAAACTTCCAAACTTATGTCTCTAACCATTACAATGCCAAGATAAAAATTCTTAGATCAGATAATGGAGGAGAATACACCAGCAAAGCATTTAAACAACACTTAGCCAAGTATGGGATGATCCATCAAACAAGCTGTCCATATACTTCACAACAAAATGGTGTGGCTGAGAGGAAGAATAGACATCTTATGGAGGTGCCCACAAGTATGATGTTCCACATGAATGTACCTAAGAGGTTCTGGGGGGATGCTGTGATGACATCTTGCTACTTGATCAACAAGATTCCTACCAAGGTTCTTCAAGATCAGTCTCCACATGAGGTATTAAACAAATATCTCCCATCTATAGATCACCTTCGCGTATTTGGTTGCTTGTGCTTTGTCTTAATTCCAGGAGAACAAAGGAACAAGCTGGAACCAAAGAGTACAAGGGCAATGTTCATTGGGTACTCACCTCACCAAAAGGGATACAAGTGTTTTTCACCAGAAACCAGGAGGGTTTTAATCTCTAGAGATGTGAGGTTTGTTGAATCCAGAGGCTACTATGATGAGAAGAGTTGGGATGAGGTGAAAGATTTGTCTNAGGGCAATGTTCATTGGGTACTCACCTCACCAAAAGGGATACAAGTGTTTTTCACCAGAAACCAGGAGGGTTTTAATCTCTAGAGATGTGAGGTTTGTTGAATCCAGAGGCTACTATGATGAGAAGAGTTGGGATGAGGTGAAAGATTTGTCTCAATCAGCCTCAGATAGAGCTGCAAATTTGAGAAGGGTAATGGAGAAGCTAAACTTATGCAATATAATGATATGATATGCACGAAAATATATGATATGATAAGAACTCCTCTTTTTTTTTTTAAATGCAATTTTCAAAATGATACCTAACTATGGAAATAAAATAATGCAAGAAGTTAAATATGGCAAAGCGAGCTGGGGGCAGTGAATGCAAACAACTAAGCTAATAATGCTAATGAATTTCGTGGATCAAACAAGAAAACTCCTTCTTCTTTAATTTTCTTTTTATCAAGAACACAAAAAAGACAGAAATGCAAACTAGAAACAAATGCAATTTTTATGGGTTTTCATTTTTTATAAATGCAAACTAAGCAAACTACAAACTAAGGATGGTAGATAGGATTGATAGAACCTGATAGATAGGAGATTTTGAAGCTCTGATACCAGATGATGTAGGCACAGAATCACTCTATGAACCTGCCTTCAAAAGGTGATCAAAGTGATCCAACAAGCCAAGCGGAAGATGGTTGAATTTAGAGATGGTGGTGAAGATGATTGACTCTCTCAATCTGGTGGGTTTGATCGAATCTCTCAATCAATGAAGTCCAGGGGATGATGAATCTCTCAACAGCCTAAGAACCACGAATCAGTAGCACCAAATGAATCACTCAAATGAAACTAAAGATAATTTTCTCAAAGACACTCTTTGAAGAAGAAACTGAATTTCTTATTGAATAAACTTGTAGATTGAAAGGTAATTTTTACAAGGGCCGACCAAGAGCTTATATAGGCTCTGGAGACAATGATTACAATGCTAGAAATCAGAAAGAAAATCAAACATAAAGAAAACTAGCTGTTGGAGCATTAAGTAAAGAAAAGGCTAAATGAGGGGGATTTGATGGTTCCTTGAATATTGAAAATATTCAATATAATGATATGATATGCACGAAAATATATGATTATCCTTGAATATTGAAAGCTTTGGCAAGAAGTGATGAAGTCTTGGCACGTATAGGTTCTTTAGAAAGATGTTCAGAAGTCTCTGATTGTATCTTGATATGGTAAGTTCGAGTAAATGAAGATCCTCTTAATTCTATGATTGCTGGTGTAGGGAAAGATGAGTGTAGGCTCTTCTGGACGGTTGGATTGATCTTCTGGATGTCTTGGGTTGTTTAGAAACTCTCCTGGTCGCCAATGTTTGGTTTGAAGCTGATTGAACCGGTTAACTTCCAATTGAGGCATGTGTAGAACTGGTTTGGCCGATTTTGGGAATTGAATCATAACTTCATGTTTCCGTGGCCATTTCTCCTGATAGTAGTCTTCCTGGAAAGCTAAGAGATCCATCTTAAAGTCCATGATTTGTTTTGGGTCGAAATCCTTCTTCATTGGGCTTGAAATAGCTTCTAAACTCGGACCCTTGCAGATGGACGGGCTGGAAAACCTCCAGTTTGAAAAATTTGTATCTTTCTGGTACGGATATATTTTAGGCTGATTTCAAGTGTGCTTGGACTTTCCTTGAGTGTAGAATCCATGAAAATTGGTTTCATGGAGAAATAACTCCGGGTTTGTAAGATATGGTGTTTTGATTGCACCTATGTCCTAGTTGGCTTCTTTAGCTTTCCTCAGATTCATGTTCTTCACTGATTTGCTCCTGCTTCCTTTATCCTTTTCTGATGATGACTTGATGTCCTCATCACATAAGGATCATTCTCTCTTTGGCTGTTAACTTGGAGTGGGATCTATGGCAGATGGATGTGAAGAATGCCTTCCTACAGGGTGAACTTGAAGATGAAGTCTACATGAGACCACCTCCTGGTCTAGAGAATCTAGTAGATTGAAGAAAGCCATCTTTGGATTGAAGCAATCACCAAGGGCCTGGTACAACAAACTCAGTACGACTCTAAATGGAAGGGGCTTTGTGAAATCTGAAGCTGACCATACTCTCTTCACGCTCACCAGTCCAAAAGGCATTGTGGTGATCTTAGTGTATGTGGATGATATCATAATCACAGGGAGTGACAAGGAAGGTATCCTCTTAACTAAATCTTTTCTTCAATCATCATTTGATATCAAAGACTTGGGTGAGTTAAATTACTTCCTAGGAATAGAAATATGCCGATCTAAAGAGGGGTTGTTTCTATCCCAAAGGAAGTACACACTTGATTTGTTGAGTGAGGCTGGTGATCTAGGTGGAAGAGCTGCCAAGACACCACTAGAAGATGGTTACAAGGTCTTGCGTGAGGGGGAGATTGAGGACAAGCCATATGGAGATGTCAAGAGATATAGAAGAATGTTGGGAAGCTGATCTACCTTACAATCACAAGACCAGATGTGTGTTATGCAGTCAATCAAGTCAGCCAGCACATGCAAGCTCCTAAGCTACACCATTGGAACATGGTGGAGAGAATTCTGAGGTATCTTAGAGAGGCACCAGGGCAAGGAGTTTGGATGGGTTGTAACAAGAGCACTGAGATAGTAGGGTACTTTGATGCTGATTGGGCTGGAGATAGGGTGGACAGGAGGTCCACGACAGGCTACTGTACCTTCATTGGAGGCAACTTAGTCACTTGGAAGAGCAAGAAACAGAAGATAGTATCATGCTCCAGTGCTGAGGCTGAGTATAGAGCAATGAGGAAGCTCACAAGTGAACTGATTTGGATCAAGAACCTGATGAGACACTTGGGCATTGAGATGACCACACCTATCACAATGCACTGTGATAATCAAGCAGCCATCCATATAGCATCCAACAATGTGTTTCATGAAAGGACCAAGCACATAGAAGTGGATTGTCATAAGGTTAGACAAGCTGTGGAGCAGAAAATTATCCTACCATGCTACACTAGAAGTGAAGATCAGTTGGCAGACATCTTCACCAAAGCAGCAAGCATCAAGGTCTGTGAGTTCATACATTCCAAACTTGGACTCATGGAACTCCCATCTCACTGATCCTCTCAGCCATGAGGTGTTCTACTCTTTTTCCTTGGCTTGGTTTTTATCCCATGTGGTTTTTCCAAGCTAAGGTTTTAATGAGGGAATGCTTCATGGTTTCCAAGCTTGACCAGTCCCTGTGGTCAAGCTTGAGGGGGAGTGTTGAGATGAAGCAATAAAGATCAAGAGGAATGGTTGATTCGA
>MU108368.1:0-28705 GCA_012274485.2 Sinapis alba
AATATATATATATATATATATATATATATATATATATATATATATAGTATTTAAGCTTTAAAAGATTCTATTATGTTATTTGGATATATAATATATATTTTTATTTTGGGATTTTAACCAATTTTACTTATTAGGTATAGTTTAGTTGTGTACATAATTAATTAATAATATATGACTAATTTTAAGACATTTTGAAATATATATAATATATTCAAACATTTTCAATACATTGATATGTTTGTTTATTTTTATACTAAATATAATATATTATTTAATAAAGTTAGATTTCTAATAAAAATATCTCTATAAATTAAGATAATTTGAAAAAATTTCAAAAAAATAATATATATATACATTTATTTATATAGATGATTTTGTTTATATATTGTTCATATTCTGATGAAGATGAAAATGAAAATCATACAAACTATAATCAAATATAATAATATTTTATTATAACAAATTATAAATTAGCTATGTAAAATAAACTAATACATATTAAAACATTAAGCCACATATTCTAAAAAAAATATTATTTTAAAATTTCCTCAAAAATATTTAATATAATATAATACATAATGTTTTGAAGATATATTCTTACAATTATATTAACATGTACTTATACTTATTTAATTTTATACATATACTAAGGATGCAATATGTGTTATACTTATCATAGATGAAATTAACCTAATAACAACATATATATAAAACTTAGTTCATTGATATTATTTGTTTAAGATCTTAAAGTTTCTATCAATACAATGACATTCAACTCATTATTTATATTATTTTTTTGAGAAATACTAAAAATAATAATAAAAGTATAAGCACATAGTATTTAATATTTATATATGAATATGCTAGAGTTTCCACTAATTAAAATCTCTTACAAATTGATTGATGTATAATATGCTCATATTCTATAAAAAAATATGATTTTTAAGATTGAGACAAGAAAAATATTTAGAATTTCATCCTAAATTTATTTTTTAAATAATAGTATAAATTTAAATTGATGACTCATTAGAAAAGATTCTATTATATTACTTGGATATATAATATAAATTTATTTTGGGATTTTAATCAATATTACTTATTAAGTATAGTTTAGTTATGTACATAATTAATTAATGATATAAAATTAATTTCAAGACATTTTGAAATATATATATATATATATAATATATATAAGAGATCCAAACATTCTCAAGATATTGATATTTTATTATAATTTATATTAAACATAATAAATTACTTAATAAAGACAGTGTTTTAATCAAAAAATATCTATAAATTCAGATAATTTGAAAAACTTTAATATATATATATATATATATATATATAATTTTGTTTGTTTTATAGCTGCATATTCATATTCTGATGAAGAAGAAAAAAATTATACAAACTGCAATCATATATATTATTATTTATTATAATAAATTATAAATTAGCTATCTAAAATGAACTAATACATATTGAAACATTAAGCCACATATTCTATAAAGATATTATTTTAAAATTGCCTAAAAATATTTAATATAATATAATACATAACTTTTTGAAGATGTATTCTTAGAATTATACATAACCTTTTGCGATGCTTACCTATTAAATTTGCAGCACATAAAGCAGCGATAAATTTGACAATGAACATTGATGAACTCAAGTTTGCTAAAGTAGTAGAGATATTAAAGACTGAGGAGATGGAATTAGAATCTAAGTTTTCAAAGCCTGCTCGTGATCCAAAATTACAGTTGATGAGGACATCCAAAGAGCTCAAAAGTTTGAAGAATCTATTCACCTTATGATTCAGAAACTTGAAAAAACCATAAATCTTTTATCTAAGATGTCTAACGACAGACTGCCTGGAAAAGAAAAAAGATAGAAAAAGCATGAAGTGGTGTGTTTTAATTGTCATGGTATACGACATATCAAAACAGAGTGTCCATCGTTCAAAAGAAAAAAAATCTAAGTGTAATGAATGTAATGGTTATGGGCATATAAAATCAGATTGTGTGAATACAAAGAAGATAAAGAAGATAAAGATGAAGATAAAGAGAAGTTGCAGTGATAAAAAGTCAGAAAGAGAAGAAGATTCTTTCAATTTCGTGGCTCTTCATGGAGTTATGGGTTCTGAAAAAGACATAACTAAAGGTGAATCTCGTGCGTCATGTGTGTCATACACCAATTTTGATGCGTCAACAGTGATACATAAAGTGATCTAGATGCAGATTTTCTAACTAAGTATCAGATTCTATTTGGTAAGTTTGCAGAACTCAGTCACGAAAACATGCAACTCATCAAGGATAAAGCTATATTAAAAGCTCAAGTCAACGTCCTAGAGATGGAACAGACTTACACGAAAGGTGAATCAAAGTGTACGATGGCAGAGAATGATGATAAAGATGAGTTTCAGTCTCTTAAGAGAGTTATCGCAGAGCATAACCGAGTTCAACAAGATTCTGAAATAAAATTTCATCAGATGAAACAGCTGCTGAATCAAGAGCTTGAGAAGAGTCAGCTTCTGGAAAGACAACTTACTGAGAACTACAAGAAAGTGAGAATGTTGAACACTAGATCATTAACTCTAGATCATATCTTGTCAATCCAACAATCTCCAAAAATCAGTTGGGGTTTGGGTTATCAAGGGTCAACTTCACAAGAGTATGACGAGGCTGAAAGGATAAAATTTATAAAAGCTGAAGTAAAATCAGATGATCAGTTAAAGGCTGCAGCTCAACAAGTTGACAAAGCAAAAACTGAAGAAAATCAGTGACAAAGTCAAAAGAGAATCAAAACATAACTTGGGGGAATGAAAGCTTGTTCAGTGGAAAGCGAGTCATCATGGAACTAGTTCTTAGACAACTGAGAAAAATGAAGAAACCAAATACGTGAAATGCTCAATCCCATTGGTTTCAGTTGTACGGAAGGATGAAACCCAAGCAAATATTGTGATTCCAAAGTTACAAGAAAGAAAAATTGTTGCTAAGCGAAAGAATGGTTGTCACTTTTGTTGTCAGATGGGACATAGTGTTGCTTATTGTTATGCTCGCATAAATCAGCTTGAGCGAGCTTGGAGAATGAACCTGGTTTATGTGGAACCTAGAAGCTATGGACATGTATGGATTGCTAAGAAAGATATATATCATAAGTTTACGAACGGTGTGTCACACAAGCATACCAATGTGTCATACACCAACTTTTCATGAAGTTTTTCACAGAGTTTTCACTCATCAAGCAGGGGGAGATGATACTTGATTTAGAGGGAGTTCAAGTGGTATGTATGATACTTGCATATTATGCTTAGAGGTAAGTGAGCTTGAGTTGTAAAACTAAGTGAAAAAGGGGAGGATGTAAACTCAAAAAACTGGAGCTTGATAGGTTGTTGTGATGGTGAAGTTCTGGTTCGTGTACATGTGTTACACTTGGAGAATGATGTGTGACACATGTTTCAAAAGAATAAAAAGGAAACATCAAGATGTGATCATGTGGAATATTTCCATATATTTGGTTGACAAAATTTGAAGATTCTGTGATGCTAAACTATAGGAAATAATATATTAGATAATATGAAAGATTATTTAATATATATTTTGGTTTTTACCTAGTTTGAGGATTAAAACTTTTGATTGTAATTCTTAGAGAAAAGTATAAAGGGTTTTGAGATTTAACTGAGTATTGGGAGACTTGATTAACAGGTGTTAGAAAAAAACACCAAGAGTTTTGAGGTTTGATAACATCATATGTAATCTTTTTATCTTCGTCATTTACATGATCAATATGACACATATTATTCAAAATATATGTATTACGAGCCAATGAATATCAACTTCAAGGAAGTAAAAAAAAAAACTATATATATGAATGTTAAAAAGTATATGCAATATTCAAGAAAATTCTATTCAGGGACGGCTCAATAGAATCATGGATCATGGGGTAAAAAATAATTTCAAGTCTCCAAACTAATACTTTTTCAAAAATTTGATAGATATTTGTTTTTTTCTTCAAAATACTAGAAGTACTTTTCAAAATAAAACTGTGATTAAAAAAAATATACTTTCATATAAAAAACTCTGGAGCCATTTGCTTACTTTTAATATAAAATACATATATTTCAAAAAAAAAAACCTCAAACTCTTATCTATTAAGAAACAAAAAATAACATATTAGACTCGGGGTGATCACACCACTTGTTCCCTAACTAAGCTTGCATTGCCCGGTAGATAATTAGACGGATTATTTAAAGTTCAAATGGAAATTAAGCATTTAACAAATTATTAGTTTATTTGTTACATTATATATTTATATTAGATACTTTAATTTATTTACAAAATTATTTTGATAAATCATAAAAATTAGGTACACAAAAAATAATATATTAATATTATTACTAGATTTAACCGATTTATACTATTTTAAATTGAGTTAAAATAGCTTAGATCAATTTATGATGGTTTAAACTGATTTGAACTGTTTATATTAGATTTTAGAAAAATCATTTTGGTTATGAGCATTGAGTATATGTCACTGAAACAATAGGATCTCGTCTATTTTTACTTATATAAAGAGTTTATATACATACAAAAGAGGTAAAAATCAAAAAAGTTTCTTCCTGCCAGTAGACATCTCTAAACACATATTTATTTCATCATTAGTCATTATAACGTATACAAACACCCAAATTAATCAAAACAGACAAAAAAAAAATCAAATTTAGTCTATTCAATTCGTATATCATTTAGTTTCAGATCATGTTATTTATTTTTGGTTAGGTAAATATAATTACCATTCTAAATACATATTTGTTTCGGTTTAAATTTTTTCGTCTTTTTGAAAAATAAAAACCATTATTATTTTATTTAGTTTCATATATGTGAATTTTAGAGAGCTATGTTTTCAACTTAATCATTTATAAAAAATGATAGATGTTCATAAATTTGAATATCAAAAAGAAGAAAATAAATAGAAACATTTCTACTATCAAATTAAATAATCAATCTAGAATCAAAATTAAGCCCAAAATTTGAAGATAAATGATGAAAAACAAAGCACTGCAAAAACAAACTAAATATAGATAATAGTTGGAAAAAAAAGATTTAAGATATACCTTCATTCCAATTCGGTCAACAGCGAAAGAAAAAATACCAGTAAAAGAGAAAACTATTTCAAGAGAATAAGAGCTTGATTGTTTTAAGTTTTTAGAATGGTTTTTAGTTTTTGTTTTTCAAAAACCACTTTATCTTCCAATCAAGATTTTGAAGAGATAGTTTTCCTAAATTCTAGGGAAACTAGTTTTTCTAATAACTAACTAATTCTGAACAAAAACCAAAATCTATGTTTTTCAGTTTTTCAGCAAATTTGACGTTCCCTTCTTTTTTTTCTTTTTTTGGTGATTTTAATATTTAATAGTCATATTCTCCCCTAATTTTATGTACTTATTGTTTTCTTTATATATTCATATATTCACCGAATTATATATTAAAATTCATATACTTATTTAAAAATAATAAAAACTAAGTTACATATCATTCATAATTTTGTATTTTTTCAGTGGAAAATAAAAACATCTAAAACTATTTTACATATAATTAGTTTTTATCAATGACATTAATTTAATTTAAAACTATATACAATTGTAAATAATTTGTATTAAGAATATTTTTTCTTTAAAATGTCAATAAGAATATTTTATCAACTATTTTATTTGGTAATATTTTGTATTATTTATTAATTTTTGAGTAAATAATATATTGTTAACAATTATTGTTTATTTAATCAACTTTAACTTTAGAAAAAATAATAACTTAAAATACAAAAAAAAACTTAAAATTAAAGTAAATCATGATTCAAATTTTTTCAAAATCTAAAATTTACATATTATCAAATTTCTGCATCAATATGTGAAATTTTTTGTCAACCATCAATATGGGATTTAGATAGTTTTATTTTATATTTGCATTTTTTTGTTTTAAAATTATCTTATATGTGTTTTGATGATAGTTTTCATATTTCATTATTTGAAAAAAAATATTTTACTATTAATAATATTTTTATTTTATTAATTTTAGAAATAAAAGCCAAAACCTAAAAACCAAAATCTAAAAACTAAAATCTAAAACAACCATTCATGTTTTTCCAAAAACCAAAATCTACTGCAAAATCAAAAACCAAAATTCAAAAACTAAAATCTAGAAGCCAAAATCTAAAAACTACTAAACAATCATCACCTAAGAATCGTCAGCTATGGTGAGTAGTTTTTTTTAAAATTGTTAAAGTGTTTTTAAATTAGGGCTTTTTAGTGTAAAAAATATTGCAATTATACAGTATTAATTATTAACAAAAAATTAACTCTTTTTTCTTGTCAACACAAAAAAATTAACTTATATAAAAAATAAATGATCATGTGTCGTTATATCATATATATTTATTTATTTTTATTTTTGATCGGTTTTATTTACTTTATTCGGTTAAATTTGTTATAAACTGGACTATATCCAAATCCTACGGTTTTTTATAAAATCATATATTTTTGGTTTATATGTTTTATATACCAAAATTAAACCATATTATTTATTTTGTTTGGGTTCAGTAAGGTTCGGTTTGGTATGATCCAGTTTTACTGTATTTAGCGCTGATCCATGACTATTGGATGCCTTGATCAAAATTAAAATGCGCATCTTAATTAGCTATGATTATAAAAAAAATCTTATGGACAAACTTAGTTGTAAGAAAATTAAAACACTTGTGCTCTATGTTACCGCTAACCGTTGCTTCCGCAGCGGGACTATCCTGACCATATTGAATAGGCCTAAAAAACCATTATTACAAACCTAGTGAACATTCATAAACCTCTCTACTATTAATCTTCTCAGTACGGAACCACATAACTGGATAAGTGACACAGGTCTAGGTCAGTTGCCAATAAAGTAGTAGTCTAACCACCAATTATCAAATACAACAAGATGATGGAGAAGAAGAAGAACAACATCACTTGGTCGACTCAGAAAAATGATTTTTGTCCAGATAGGACAAACTTGTTAATTCATGGAGATAAATGTCGATCCACTTTTCAACGACAAACAAAAACGCATTTAAAGTTGGCATCGACGTTTTAATGTTTTTTTTTTAAACAAAAATTAATTTCATTAATCTTAAACTAATTGGTTACAGTGACTAGAAGGAATTATCCACTAGTTTTGATCGAAATCATAAATTATAGAATAGATTTCCAAAGAAATCTTCCTTTATAAATATTGGTTTACGTTTTTTTTTTTGAAAAATTCTCGATAATATCATAATAGAGTTCTAGATAATACTAAAAGAAGTATTTTTTGATATACATGATTTTGCAAATGACTAAAGTTTTACAAATATTTGATTTTTCTAAAGACTTTTCGGAGAAGATTTATATAGATATTTTTTATTGTTACATGAAATCTTCGAAGTATCACAAAAAGTATGTGTAAGTTAGTTTTGCAATTGACTATGTTTGACTTCTACAAAAGTTTTTTTCCAGAACCACAAGTTTGACTAGAATCTCGGAATAAAGTCAAAGTATACTTCTTAAGAAACTTTTAATTAATATTAAATTTTAAATTTTTATTGTCAATTGCAAAACTAACATATACAAGCTTCTTGCGAAAATTAGAATATTTTATGCGATGGTGTAGAAGTCTTCCTCTAGAAGATTTCTCCGAAAGTCAGCAGGCTTTTCTAAAAAATCATCATCCCAATATATAAAAGGGATTCAATAAGTGTTTTTAGAGTGTTCACATAGACATCAAAAATCAGCAAATCAAAATACATCAAATAGACATGTCATCATCTATACATCAAATAATATTATCCAAATGTTTTTTCGTTTCAATGTGGCCGCTTTCGATTCTCCTCTTTAACCTATACGTTCCACATTCTAAAAACTCATTAAGCTCATCCCAACTGCCTGAATCGATTAGCATTCCATCACCTCCACACCTTATATATCCTTCATCTCTCTCTTGATTCTCCCCTTCACCAAAATCACGTAAACTCAATTATCAGAGCAATTGATGGTAACCTAAACGGGAAATCAACCGGCGAGTCTCCCACCCCTCTGTTCTTTCTGTTTGTTTGGTTCAGAACGTCACAGAGGAGAGCATCGCGAGGAAAGCCAAATATGTACGCAACCGATGTAGTTGCTTCATCGAAAACAACGATAGCTCCACCAACGATGAAATAGATCTGTTCAGTGGTTCTGCTGAGTCTTTCAACGGCAAACTCCCTGCTACGCCTCTGATCATCTCAAGGTATACACCTTTTACTCTAACCTCTCGCTCTCTCTTGAGTAGTGTATTAATAACTTAATTGCAATTTCTGTCTTATCAGAGCTTGATCCCACACGTGAGCATCACCGAGAGGAATGCTTCGAAGATTATAGAGAAATAAATCAGTGAAACGAAAAAGATGATATGAGGAATATCTTCAAAGAAGAACTATTCAGAAACCTACTCTTCACAAAATCTGTGTGACCGATGTATTATCTTTTTGATTGGGAAACCTCATCTGTGTTATAGAATTGTACATTTCTATTGGGTTTTGGGTAAGTGACAAGTTTTATAGGGATATCACTCACTATATGCAGGATGGCTTTACTTTGGTTTGGAGTTACAATAGGACTGCCACTAGCTGTTTTCATACGGCTGAAGACTCTATTGCGGTTCCATGGAAAGTTCTATAAATGTAAGTAGTGTCTGTGTATATAAAATCCCGCGTTTGTATTTTTTTGCTTGAGCAAATAGTTGACTGCTTATAGGTTTGAGGCCTATATACGTGTCGAGTTTGGAATAGGATCAGCTGCTCAGTTCGGTTACTATGTATTATATAAAGTCAGTGTCTTCAGGTTTTTGAAGTTTTGCTTAATTTTTTTTTGGGAGAAGCTTCATTTGTTCTCGATGGTTGGAAGTTGGCTGCGACGAACATTGTTTGTTTTGCAGCAAAACAGTTCATTGCAATGAAAATCTCAGGTAATCTATAGGTCTTCTTTTGGACGCAATTCTTTGATTTGTTAATACTTTTGAGCATTTGAGAAAGATGCATAACTTTAATTCTGTGAAACATTCTTCTAGAACTTCCCTCCGCTAAACACTTGATTAGCTTCTCAGAGTTTTTGTCTTTTAAACTAGAGGTTATAGCATCAGGAATCTGTGATTTGAGGGTTACTTCCATTTGTGTCAGTCTTTATGAGCTGGCACATTTATTTAGTTTTTTTTTTCTAAACACAATTTAGTTGGTTTTTATTTAAGCTTCTTATGCCCTTGAAAAATATTATACTTAATGAGTAAATTTTCCTTTCAATCTTCTTATCTTCGCTATTCTTAATTTGTTTTTGCATTTCTGGAAATTATCATTTTGATTCTGCAGGTGCTGATTTGAGTGATAACATGACGGACCTCATGATAAATGACAAACTGTACTTTGTATATATATACTTCCATATGATATATCACCTTTTGGTTACAGCTCAATTATTTCCTGGCGATTTTAGGTGCTAAATGAGGCCAATTTGACAAATGATTTCATGTCTGTTTGGTTCAAACCCGTTGTCACCTTGGTGGTGCCAAGCTCGAAGGTGTCGATCTTCTTATCCTGAAAATCTCAGTATCACCTGTTGTTTTTTGGCTGTAGATATGGCCTGCTACTAAAGGTGGAAACTTGGAGGTGACATACACTCACAAAGAAGAATACGTACATTGCCTTGCGTTGTGGTTAGATGCTATCCTCTCTTTGGGTTATATGTAACTAATCACTTTTCACCGGTTAATTGGGTTCATGGGGTGCTAGCTCTCTGTGGAGTGCATGATGCAGAAGCCAAGCCGGTACTGTAATGCTCCTGCAACGACTACTTCAAGCACCTCTATGACTTGCCATGATAAGTACTTCAATAGATGTTTGTTTCACGAGTCCACATTTGTGTTTCCTCTTCAAAAGCTTAGTTGTTCGTTTTAATGTAAGGTTTATGGGAAGGAGCAAAAGCTTAGCAAAGCAAGAGATACAGTCGATCCAAATAGGCTCCCCGGGCATATATTTCCCCTACGACGGAATTGGTCAGTTAAAGTATGGAAATGGTGTACAGAAC
The DNA here is from genome assembly GCA_012274485.2 of Sinapis alba. Lineage (NCBI taxonomy): Eukaryota > Viridiplantae > Streptophyta > Magnoliopsida > Brassicales > Brassicaceae > Sinapis > Sinapis alba. The sequence goes on from MU108368.1 coordinate 10,118, forward strand.
CAACTACCATTCATCTTTGAGACGTGTAATAGAGTTATGCCTATGTCTATGATAATGGTATGTTCACAAATTAAAGTGTAAATTAAAATTTTTATAAATTAATAATGTTGAGACTTCAAGAATTAATAATTTATAGAGTTATTAATTTAAAGGAATTTACATTCTTAGATTTATACTTTTTAAAAATATTTTAGTGTAGAAAGAATAGTTCCATTATGATATTATATTGGTTATAGAGATAAAATTTAGATGTCTTTCCATGTAACTTATCCATTCTTACATGTAATACATTTATTTTAATTGGTCTTTTAGCAAAATAATACTCCTCATCTCCACTTTTTTAATAATACGATCTTCATTCTTTTAATTAATGGTCTCTATGATTTTCATTCTTATAATTAATGGTCTCTATAATATAACCCCAAATTGTTTAAATTAATATATTTTTAGATTCTTTTGAAATAATACTAAAAATACATCAATAAAATTAAGTATATTTATTTTTAGGAAATAATCTTTTGTTACTACAATGATTTGTCTGTTTAATGCTATTAATTGAGTTTATTGTTGGCTGGATTTGAAATTTTGGGCATTTGAAATATTTTGAAAAAATTTAATAAAAAATTATATAAAATTTATCAATTTATGGCTATATAAAAAATCCAAAATTTTGAAAACCAATATCAATGCGTTATTGGACTATGTCCAGATCCGACCTACTGCTAATACATAATTATGACTGATAATTTTATCGTTTCGGATAAACATTCAATTTTTAAGTTAGTATAAATTCATATTTCATATGTAAAATATATTCTAAATTATGTATAGCATTTTAAATGAAAACTTAAAATTATTTGGTTAAACCTAACATAATTGTAACTAATAAAGTAAATAATCCGCGCGTAGCGCGGAAAAAACTCTAGTATATATAATAGTACACTTTTCTCTCCTCTGAGAGTGTACACGTATGCAGTTTGGGGGCCCACATATAGTTTTTTTTGTCACGTTTTGTGATTGAGATTAGGAATTAATGGTTTTCGTTGTTCTTCGTCTTTACCACTTCACCGCTGATCTTTCACTCCAGAGACAATGAATCCTTCTATCAACTATTAGGCTCCCCTAACATTCAACGTATGTGTCTTAATCTAGCCAATAAATGTTATTCTCATTTAACCCAAAAACGCTGTCGACCTTTTCGTTTCCTCAACTCAAACCTATAAATTGGAGAGGGTTGAGAGTTGGATGAAGACAAACCCATGGTGAATTCATGGAATCACTCTACTTCTCCCTGATGAGAAGGTATATATTGTCACGAGAAGCTTATCTTATTTTTGACTCTCCGCCATCTCTATCGCCGAAGCCGAAGGTTATTCTCTCCTCAGATTTCAATCGATTCTCCAAATTTCTATTTGATTTCACCAATTGTGTTGATTCGAATCCATGTTTCATTACCTAAAATGTTTGAATTGATGGTCCAATACCTTGGATCTCGAATCAGATTTGGGGATTTTCGATCTCCCTGTGGAGTTTGATGAGTCAATTTGCGTATTGTTCGAGAAGCGAAGAAAAGTGGAATGGAGATAGCAGGAACTGTTGTAGCATGCGTGGCCAATCTAGCCTTCAAATATGCAGGTCTGATCTCTATTCTTGTGGGTTTCAACAACCCTAAGCTTTCAATTTTAAATCTTAATCATAGGCTTCAGGGAATATAGATTTGATCATTTTTTGTGGAATTGAGCAGTGTTGAAGAAGGGTTCTCTTCTTAGGAAGTAGATTAGATAATTTTAAAAGCTTTCGTTTCAAATCTTAATCATAGGCTCCAGAATAATATTGATTGGTCATTGCTTGTGGATTCTCTTCCTGAGAAGTAGATAAGTGTAAATAGAAAAGCAAGATGAACGAATCTGTTCAACATATTTGGCCTGGATAGTAAGGTTTTTCCTGAACAGGGTGTGTGGTGGATGCTAAATCTCTTGTAGAAGATTAGAGGAAAATGAATTGTATTGTCTGAGTCTCTAGAACAGTTTTAGTCTTAATTTTTTGCTTGTTTTTATTGAGCAACAGAGAATGTTGCAAAGGACCTTGAACTCTTTGCTCATCATGCTGGGCGCAAAGTTGTGAATATGAACGATGTTGTTCTCTCCGGTACTAACTGCTTCTCTCATTCACTCTCACAAATTTTCTTCATGTTGGTTATGAGTCTCATATATGTTTACTCCCTGGAGTTTTCAGCGCACATAAATGATATCTTTAGTTGTGTCTTTGAGGTCATTGGACAATGAGCTAAAGGTAAAGGAGCCACAATCAAGAAAGATGACAAAGCGCCCCCACGCAAGCTTGAACTCAAAAAAAAGGAATGTGCTGTGCCCTCAAGGTATATTTTATCAATCATTGGAATGTAAGACCTACGAACTTATTCGTATAGTGTATAACATTTCAAACAAATCTATATTTGGAGTTTGATGTTGGAGGTGCAGAGTTTCTAATCTTCGTGTTGTGTTTTATCATAGAGTAATAAAACTTTATTTACTCTGTTTTTAGTTACTAGATCAAGTCGCTGAAGGAGTGGATTTATATTCTTTTGGATCAAAATGAAAATCGGTCCTTATCTAAAGCAGACCTCCGTTTCATTTCTGTAAATGATAAGCATCTTGATTCATAAGAGTTGTGGCTTTGGATTTTTTTTGTGACTAGAAAAAGGCAATGCCGAAGTAGTTAAGCATTTCATCTCCCACGATACAAATAAAAATCTTAGTTTTTATCCACATCGTTCTTAATCTCTTAGTCCTAAATTTATAAATAGAGCATATGCTCTTTTATATGCACTTCAATAAAACATATCAAAATAAACTTTTACGCTTATTTGTCTATTATCTATCCAATATTTTCCAGATTAAATGCTTGTGCATATTTATTTATGGAAATTATGAATAACTATTTCCATTCCCGTTGTATTGTTACAAGTCATTGAGTTATGAACTTATATTTCGATTATAAATCAATAGTTAACAAACACTTTTAATATGACAACACAACTCTCCTGGTCAGATAATTATAACTTAGAATAACTATTTCACCATCCATGGTCTTTAATATTGGCGACCAAATGATGATATTGAACCTCTCATTTAAAATCATGTGCATTGATGCAAGACAAAAGAAAGAGAGAGAAGCAAATCCAGACACTTAACCACACATTAACAAAACAAACCAACGCCACAAAACACACACAAAAATGAAGGAAAGATGGACCAAACAATGCAATGCCCAATAAAAAATATAAACTGGACAATTTTCTTTTTTTTCTTTATTTTTATATGTGAACTATTCTCTTTTTTTGGCCATAAACTATACCAAATACTATTTTTATATTAGATCACAAATTATAACAAATTTTATTTTTGTATGTTCACTTATTTGAGTTTTTTTATAGCTTATAATAAATCATTTTTATTAAAATCCAGTAAAAAACTCTAAAGAAAAAAAATTGTAACTACATAAATTTACAAATTTCTAAAGTCACTGATTTTTTTAACTTACACTTTCTCGATTTATATACTAATACCTAATTAATAATCACCCCATAAACATTATCTTTTGAACATAAGAGCGCTAAAATGCAAATGTTCGATCAAATCATTACGAAAATTATATATGGAAATATCATCACATCTAAATTTTTCAGTCATTCTTATTCCAACCTAATTAAGATGTCTACATAAAACTACGCATCAATATTCGGCCCCGCGCTTGCGCGGGGGCTATGCCCCTAGTTTCTACAAAAATACACGAATATTCAGTTGTAAAACTAATCTAGTATTGACCAAAGCAATTATCTAGACGTCTTGTCGATATAGTTTTTTTGCGAAATAGATCTTAAAATATTAAATATTATTTTTAGATTTGTTAAAATTCATGTTTAATTTTTCAAAGTACACATAACTTCTTAATGAAAGTTACCCACTCGTTTTTTCCTAAAAAACCTGAATTTTAGTAATTCCAATGAACTTATAAATTTTGAAATAAAAAAGTAAAAATTTTGGAATGAAGTGAGAAAAAAAGTAAAAGAGAAATAGTTTATATATGTAAGAAATAAAGATATGAAGATATATATGTCTATTTTAGGTGCATTTAGAACTTGAAAAACATTAATTATAAGAAATAAGTAAAAATGGATTTTTATATTTTTAAGATATTTTGTATATTTTTGAAAAACATTAATTATGAATATTTTAATTAATTAAATTTTATTGGTAAATAGTTATTGGAAAGTATATAAAAATAAATAATAAATTAAATTGTAAATATTTATTATATCTTTAATAAACGTGAAAACTTTAGAAAATCTTACTTTCGGGAATGGAGTGAGTAAATGTTTAATAAAACACATAACTTCTACAATATATTGATACTATAGAATACGAACCATTTTATTCTTATTGTTACTATAGCATACTACTATTGCAGAATATTATCCTCTCACTATTGTAAGTGATCTAATTTGACCCAGTAATGATAAATACAATAAGCCCAATATATTTGAAATACACCGCGAGAAATCCTAATCCGCATTGAACAAAAATTAAAGAAAAAATTGTGAATGTCGAACACATGGCAATGTAGTAAATGGCAGTTTTTAAACAAAAAAACAAAACAAAAGAGACGAGTTTAGGAACTTGTGTTATTCCTAAACTACCCTCAGGACTGTTATATAACGGACCATTCTTGGCAGTGCAGTCACAATCATTGATTCACAGACACCGATGGCTTCTTCTTCGATCACATTCTCCTGCCTCTTCCTCTCTCTCCTATCTCTCTCCACCGCTTTATCATCATCTCTAGATCTCGCCTCCGGTGACGTCCACGATCTCCTCCCTCGCTACGGATTCCCTAAAGGTCTTCTTCCCGATAACGTCAAATCGTACACTCTCTCGGACGGCGGAGACTTCACCGTCGACTTCAACACTCCCTGCTACGTCGATTTCCCCGGTCAAACCGTTTTCTACGACAAGAAGATCGCCGGGAAGCTCAGCTACGGATCTGTGAAAGACGTCGAAGGAATCAAAGCTAAAGAATTATTCATCTGGGCGTCAATCACCGCCATGAAATCGGATCCAAGCTCTGGAAGTATCGTCTTCTCCGTCGGATTCGTATCCAAGTCTTTGCCGGCGTCTATGTTCGTTAATGTTCCGTCTTGCTCCAAGAAACTAAGTCTCGAAGCTTAACTGAAGCAACTTCATTAGACTTATTATATCTTCCTTCTTTATGTTGTAATTCAATCCTTATTATAGACCAAAAGACTTTGAGATTTACAAATCCACAATAAAGTAAGAGCTGCTTTGCTTCGTCTTCTCAACATTAGGCTTGAAGCACTTGGCAATGCACAATATGGCTTTTCACTGCTCTTCCTGCGATACTCGACCATATGTTACTGAGTATGCTCTTTGACTGTCCTTTCACCGCAATGTTTTCCCATACTCGAGCGTTGTTGTTGTTGTTCTTATCATGATTCCTTACATCAACCACACTCATGCTCATGTTGTTCCGTATTATACAAAGCTTATCGTTCAGCGGGACAAGAGCCGCAGCTTCAAGCGACCTCGAGTTTCCCAAGTGTACTTTACTGTCCATGAACTTGTTCCATGAGTCCGTGGTTTCATCAAACACCCTCAGCTTACACCCGTCCCTACAATCCAATCCGTAGAGACGACCGTTTAGGGAAGTACACGGGTTTCGCCATCCAGTTACCATCCCGTCACTGACCGGGCTCCATGAGTTAGTTTCAGGGTCATAAGCTTCACTCATCACCTGTTGGTGTGACCCAAGTCCCTTGAGAAACCACTTCTTGTCATAAACCACACCTATAAGAGGCACCATTGCTGTGCTCATATCAGCGACGAAACTCCACCTGTTCTTGTTCGGATCATAAACCTCAGCCGAGCGTAGTGTCCTCTGTATCCCTTCGCACTCCCCACCCGCTACGTATAAGCAGTTGTTTATAACACAAGAACCAAAGAAGTGTCGCTTCCTAAGCATATTCGGTGCTCTATGCCACTTATTCGTCCTGGCATTATAGAAAATGACCCTTCTCATTGAACCTCTTAACGGATCCTTACCTCCAAACAAATAAAGATGACAACCGCTTAGAACAGCGCAACCAAACCCAACAGCTTCTGAATACTCTCTAGGAACAGGTGGAAGCGGCTGAGGATGGTGGGAGACAGGATCAAAGGTGTTCCAAGAGATCTTCCCATCACGGTCTCTTTTGAAAACATAACCCATTCTTCAGACATCCCAAGTAGCTTCCTTTGAGAGTAGAAAAAGTTTCCAGAAGTAAACCTGTACCATCTCTTACACACAAGCCTGAGCTTTCTATGTTCTGCGCGAGGGACACGGATGAGGCAAGCGACGGCTAGATCGTCAGGGAGGCCAGGGAGAAGCGGAGGTTGGATTCTTGTCCTCTCTCGCTTAGAGTGTTTGCTGCGACGATGAGCATTGGGGTTGATATCGGGTTGGATACAAAGCTTTGAGCCAGGAACAAACTTTCTAGCTTCTACAACAGTCTTGAGACCTGAATCTACTCTGCAATAGCAAGATACTGAGTCCACCTGAAAAAAGATTCCAAATTTCAGAAATCAAAAAAAGGAGCAAACTTTCTAAAACAGGGAAGCATTTAAAAGGATAGCAAGTCGAGAAATTTCCCAAAATAGAACTCCGTGAAGGAAAGATAGTAAGTGAAGAAGGAAGGGAGCTTACCAATGGAGCTTGAAGGCGAAAACCTCTCGAACCATTTGGAGATTGTCGTTGAGAAGATAAATCCATCTTCTTCAAAACGCAAAGCTCATAAGACACAGAATCCAATGATTTGTCAAATCTCTGAAGAAGAAGAAGAAGTGAGGCTAAGAAGAAGAGCAAAACGTGAGCTACCTTCCACTTCGCTCTCTCTCGCTCTCTCTACACGGGAAATGGGAATGGTGGTGGGTCTCTCCGCTTTTTTAACAAGTCACAAGTAAAGCGTAGGTATTTATTAATACTCCATTAATGTACGAGTTTTTCTTTTAATTATGGTAATTACAGAATCTAGAGTTTCTTTAAATTTTCTCACTATAGACCCTTTAAAATTAACAGAGCTCAGCTAGTGGTTAGTCAAAAAGGTGTAAGCTTTGTTGATTTTTTTAGTCAACCATTTCTAAGATTAAGTATAAGGTAAATCACAAATCTACTAGTATTTAATTTGGATGTTGTAACACACATTTTCCACTATAGATTTCAAAACGTAAAAAATCGAAAGAATTTCAATTTTACCACAAATTAATATTTTAAAAATTATTTTTAAAATAATGATTTTAATAAATAATTTAAGTTTGTGATAAAAAATAAGTTTTTGTAAATTATTTATAAATATTTAAAATAATTTTCAAAAGTATAAACATTAAATAATAGTCAACAAGCCTTAAACCTAATTATAAATTATTTTTAGTTAAATATTTTAAAAGGTAATAGCCAATTTATAGAATTTCAATCCATTTCTCAAAAAGTTCTATCTATCAATATATTTCTAAATTCAGTAACAGAAAATCAATAGATATATTAATTATACCTTATTTTATTTATGATATATAATCATTTACTCCCTCCGTTTCATATTAGTTGTCATTCTAGGTTTATGCACACAGATTAAGAAAACATTTAATTTTACATATTTTCAAAATAAAAACACTATTACCAATACACATAACCATATATCAACCAATAGAAAAATAGAATAGAAAATATTACCAATAAATTTTGCATTGAAAACCGAAAACGACACTTATTTTGAAACAAAAATTCTATTCCAAAACGACAATTAATTCGAAACGGAGGGAGTATTTAATAGTGTAATTGTGAATCTTTTTTTGGTCAACCAAGATTGTGAATGCTAATCGGTGGAAAGAAATAACAATTTCATGCCAATGTTGAAAATATAAAACATTCTTGGAGTTTAGTAATTGAAATGCGTACTTCGATCTTTCTAGCTATCATATAATTATTTTAATTTTTCTTGGATGGATTTATATTAATTATTGGACGGAATTTTAGTAGTTAAAATATTTAAATTTGGACAAGCAATTTTAAAACGGTTGTATTTAAATAGTATAACTAGATTTTGACCCGCCCTTTCCAAGGGCGGGTATATTTTTATTGACAAATTTAAATATATTTGTATTAGTTCACTAATATGTTTAAGAATGAGCGTTTAGTTTTAAGTTTGATTCCAATTTGGTTTTCATATTTGGTTTTTATATTGTTTTTGGTTTTGGTTGAATATTGATTTTTTGGTATTTCGGCTCAAGAGATATCAAAGTTTTTTGTTCAAAGAGTATCAAAGTCTAAAACCCAATTGCTCGATCATAAGATCCGATAAAACTTTTTTCACAGACAAAAATACATAGACGATGTGCTTCGATGGAGGTTTGAAGACTACAATTGGGTTTCTGGTATAACAATGTAAATCAATAATTGAGTGGCCCATGTAAGAAAAAAGGTATTTGCTCTTATTTTATAGAAAAAAGAACGTGGCTAGAGTTGAATAATAATTAGATACAGTTATTAAAAATCATTTTTTAAAAAAAAATTGGTCTAGTGGTAATTTAAGTAATATTCCACGATAAAATAAGGTTAATTGTTAGCAATGATTCTAAATTAATAATATTGATTTTTAATTTATATGAAATCAATGTTTTTATATTCAATCAATTCTATAGTTGAATTAATAAATCTGATATCCAATATATAAGCAAATTTAAATTTAATAAGAAATTTTTAGTTAAATCCATTAAAGCACATATCAAACCCATTGACTTAGTAAAACCCTAAAAAGTTCAATATTTTTTTAAAGAAATTGAATTGAACTTCTAATATACTCCCTCTGTTTCAAATTATTTGTCGTTCTAGAGTAGAATTTTTGTTTCAAAATAAGTGTTGTTTTCAGTTTTCAATGCAAAATTTATTAGTAATATTATCTACTCTATTTTTCTATTGGTTGATATATGGTTAGGTGTATTGGTAATAGTGTTTTTATTTTGAAAATGTGTAAAATTAAATGTTTCTTTAATTTGTGTGCATAAACCTAGAACGACAACTAACATGAGAGTATGTTTTATGCAGCATATATGTATTTATATATCAAAAGTTCAAAAGAACCATATATGAGCTAATGTGTGATTGTCCAACAAAAAAATATATTATAAATATATCATTAGTTGTAGATCATATGTATATATTAGCAAAGAGAATATGAAGATTTTTAACTCTTAATTTTATATATGTTGGAATATTAAATCACTTCAAAAAATATTTGCATGCAGTATATAAGAGGCTATAAAATCAGGATAATCTCATGCATGCTAGAGTACTGGAGTGATGATGCTCCAAACGTTTTGTAAGAATGAGAATGACAATAAAATGCATATAGGTTAATTACTTAATACACGTGGGAGATGTGGAAAGTGGGTCCGTAAAGTGCGTNCATATAGGTTAATTACTTAATACACGTGGGAGATGTGGAAAGTGGGTCCGTAAAGTGCGTTGTTGAACCAACTTTCCATTACTATTATACCCTAAATGAAAAACTAAAAACAATTTGAAAACGTAATGGCATATGTTGTAATATACCACGGTAGAATAAGGTTAATTAATAAGAATGATTCTAAATTAATAGTATTGATTGTTTGGACAACAAATTACGGTAATTGATGCCTCACAGATGCTATGTTTGGAACTATATAAGCATCAACCGATTTATGTATTTAATTTAATTCATACATTAAATTATACGTCAATTGTTCAACCACTTCATCAACAAAAGACTTAAAAGAAGGGGACGATTTGGTCTTATGGGATGGGAACACTGAATATTTAGAAAATACTTATACCACAATTTTCAAATACTATTAGATTGTAGAATATATACAAAGCGACATATGTATCAATATTAATAATTGAGGTGTATTTATCGTAATGTTAGCCCTTTCTCGAGAAGGCACATGAGAGAAAAGAGCCAAACATACGGTAGAACCGAAGTTTATGTATTGAATATTTAGCTGAACGATGGTAATTTTCTAACTGTTTATCTTATAGGCGAAATTTGAGATTAATTTTACTTATATTCAATAGACAAAACTTTTTGTGGTTCAAAGATCAGTATGTTTTTTTATATCCTAGATATTGTGCATGCAATCAGAGACGCAAACATAGGGACAATATATACAGAACAAAAGTCTTACAGTACAATACAAGTAATATAAATGTTAGTGTTGTTAACAACTTAACATATAAAAGAACAATCTTAGTAAAGATATGAACTTTATCAGACAGAAAGAAATAAAATGATGAGTGTCAAGACACAAGCATGCATGTCAATGAACCAATGATGCAACTGGCAACAGTTACGACTTAAAGAGATTATTTTTCAACCCCACTTTATTATACTTTTATAATGCATACAATGTAAAATTTGACAATATTTCATAAACCGTGCTTTGCTGGTTAGAAACAATTGTAAGTGTACTTAGTTTCTTATGATGCTGATGTCTCAGAAGTAAGAATCAACAAACTAATAAAGTTAATTATTACAATGAACCAAATAAATGATAAGTGGTGGGAAACATAGCAGCCAAATTCTTCACATACACTTATCATCGCTGGGTCCGTTTCTTTCTTTAAACCCTTATGCAAATTTCCTGGCTATTCAACCATATCCTATAGCTTTAGCTGTTGGTTACATAGATAACATCTCATATTGAATCATCAGAATCTTCTGATTCACTTCTCTCCGGCTCAGCTTCGGTTGCATTATTACTATTATTATTGTTAGTCCCTCCTGTCTCAGGAGCAGCTTCTGGCTTTTCAGCAGGTGTATCAGCAGGTGAAGAAGAAGAAGACACTTTCTTGTTTGCATTATTACTAGTATTCTCGTTCGCAACTGTTTCCTCTTGCTGCTCATTTGCCTATACACACACCAAAAAAAGTTAAGGTAAAAGAAATGGACCTGACTCACAACTCAATATCAATTAACCAATGATCAGAGAGTAAAACAAACTTACGGTTCCGATCGTTCCGCCACTCAAGATGTTCAGCAAGTCTCTCTCAACACGCTGAACAAGCTCCGGCTGCAGCATTTTGACAATACACATGTTAAGTCAAAAGAAGAAACTATCCACGGATTCCAAAACAGCTAAATGCATCAAGATTCAATCACAGCTTTCAAACTAGAATCTAGAATCTACAACCTATTGGGTTTACCAGGGATAAACAGAGCTTTTTCTACTTAACGTAACAAGTAATGGCGTAAGCATCAAGTGTGATGATGTACTCTTGATAATATAAAACAAATGCAAAATTACATTAAGGTCAGGCTCTCGACGGAATCTTCTCTTTCTAGCATCCTTCATGGGAGGAGTGAGACCATGTCTGTATTCAACTGTATTAGGCGCGGGATCACCAGGCTCCCTAACCATGATCATCTGTGCATATGGCCAAATCAAAGTCAAGCAGTTAAACACAAACACATATAGCAGCAGTTTTTGACAAATCATCATAAGTCAAAAAAGTAAAAATGATTTTACCTGGCCAATATCAGCAGTTTTGACTAAAGCCGAATCATCATAAGTTTTAAAAGACTCAACAACAGCAGGAAGATCGAGGAGAGAAGCTGGGAACTCTTGGTTTCCAATTACAAACGTCCCGCTTCTCCCATCCTCTGCAAACACAAAGACAACATCAAGTTTGATTCATAGACAATGTGAGATGGATCTCTAGAACAACTTCAAGCCACAAGATTGTCCTCCTTCCAGGACAATAACATTGAAATTTACACAAGACAAGTTCCTCTAGGAGAGACAACACAAGAATATTGCGGACAAGAATGCATTTTGATTGGTCCGAATGTTACAACAGATTAAAGAAGGATTGATCTTATCTAAGGTTCTCTATGAAACATTCAACAACTTATCAGCAAACTTCCAGTAACTAAAGGACATGAATTTGTTAGAGAAAAAGAATGAAACTTTGGGAGGATCAAACCCAATTGAATCTGCTAAAAGAGACAAATTGAATTGGAGAGGAACCAAACCTGAAAAGCACAAATCTAAAGGGATTTCGTCGGAAGTAGAAGCTTCGCCGCTCAAAAGGCGATCGATTTGCTGTGAAACAGACGGTGGAACCCTAAGTATGAACTGTTCCTCCATTGTAAAGGGATTGGCTTTGAGATCTTCTATATATATCAACAACGTAGACACACGAGTTTCGCGATATTGGATTGTAGAAAAGACGTCTAGTTCTCCTTTAAAGATGTCATAAGTAAAAAGGAAAAAGAAAGAGACAGAGAGAATCTATGTAAGAAATCAGAAGCTGGGAGAGAGAGAGAGAGAGAGAGAGAGAGAGAGAGAGAGAGAGAGAGAGAGAGAGAGAGAGAGAAGATGAATCGTCTAGAAGAATCAGAATACTCTTTCATTGTTTTGTTCCAAACAGTTTCAGTATTTAGTTTTATGGCCCAAATAACACCAATATGCTATTTATATCACGGAAATTATACTAAAAATATATTTTTTGCTTATTTTAATATCTTATTATAAAAATATATTTATTTTAATATTCAACTTATACTTATTTAAAATTATAATTTAATTTTAGATTTTTTTAAAAAATAATGTATTAAAATAATTAGTTGAAATATTAAACTAGAAAGTTTACTTATTAAAGAGTTTAATTTCTTTTTTGCTGTGGTAATTTTTTGAAATTTATCTTATATCATTGATTTATATTTCCTCTAAAACTATTAAAATTAGACTTTCGAAAACTTTTAAAAGGAAGTTTATTTTATTTGACCTGAAAGTGGAAACCAAAATAAAATAAAATCTCGGAATGGGACTTATTATCATAAATTAGGGACTTTGAGGCCTAAAACAGTATTTAGAAATCTATTAGGGGGTTAATATGTGAAGACAAAAATACATATATAAGAACCCTACGTAGCAGCCAGCAACGCTTCTTGTCGAAATCCTACAGTAACGCTTCTCCTCTGTTGCCGTTCGTTCGTCACCACCGACCTTCGTTCTCCGGTAAGTCTTCTCCCTGATAATTTTATCGTCTTCCTACCCTCTCGTCTCTACGGTCGAATGATCCGGCCACGATTCCTTTGTCCTGTACGCGGCTCCTTAGTAGATCGAGGCTCTTTGTTTGGCGGTTAATTTTACCTGTTCAATCGTCTTTTAAGGACTGAATTGCATCGTAGACTAAAAGTTGTCGTCTTTTGTGTCTGCACATATAATTTTTCTGAACCGTTTTGTCTCCTTCTGAACTGCTTTCGATCTCAGTCAGGTTGGAACAAAGATGATCTTTCTAGAGCAGCGAGGTTTTTGTATCGTCTTAGTAGTTATCTCTGTAACATGTTCTATGATGGCCCAATTCTTAGGTTGAAAGACTATATTGTATGTAAGTAACTTTAGGGGTTTGATTTGATGATTCGAAACCAAATTGAATGCTTACTGTTCCATGTTGTTATTTAGTGTTGCGTCTATTTCCTTACAAGGTTTGTTTGTGTCTATTGGGTGACTGAGAAGTTGAAGCTTGCCGCAATGAGGGGAAGGAGCTACACTCCGTCACCACCAAGGGGTTATGGGAGGAGGGATCGAAGAAGCCCAAGCCCTAGAGGAGGCCGATATGGAGCTCGTAGCGTGGACCTTCCGACCAGTCTTTTGGTTCGCAATCTACGTCATGATTGCAGGTCTATACATACTTGGTTTCTCTATAACTCTCTATTTTTTTTTTGGCAAATTTAACTTCTTCTCTAACTTGTCTTCCCTCACTTTCAGGCAAGAAGATCTCAGGAGGTCATTTGAGCAGTTCGGGCCTCTTAAGGACATCTATATGCCAAGGGATTATTATACTGGGTGAGCATTTTTAATAGATGCTATGTATGATACCTATTGCTTTTTTACTTGGTGTTCTAATTAGATAATATCTCTATTTTTTCATCTTCTTTACCACCTTTCTTGAATCTTTGTTTACAATGTTTAGTCCCCTTTCCTTTTCAATGCTTCCATTTCTGTGTCTCTTCATGGATACTACTAGGGTCTTACCAGAATCTTCTAACATGCACTTATTCCATAAACCAAAATTAGCCTCCATTTTCTTTCATAGTTGCTTTCTTTGACATGATATCTCACTTGAAGCCTTAAACCCCCTAGTTTTCAGTACTTCAGTGTCAATAAAAAAAAAGTGTGTGGATTAGTTTTTTGAATTTGGTAAGACTTTATACTTTTTAGTCGCTTAAGGAAAAAGATTACAATGTTGCTGTGCGTTAATTGAAGTTGTTGAGGTTTAGCAGTGAGAATTGAAGACATCAAAGAAGTAATTAGAGTTTTTATGAAGATGTTCTGTATAGTAGTGAAAGAGTTGAAGTGAAGTTGGGTTTTGTATTCTTCCATTTGAAGATGAATCAAGTCTTCAAGAAGTCATCTTTATACTGAAACTTGCAGGCAAGTGCTTGCTTATTTTCATGTGATATCTTCTGTGGCAGGGCCAGTTGTCCCCTCAACAGGCTTGTGTTGTAAAGTGGTACATCTACGTTTGTCATTTTTTGTATGTTTGGTTCCTAGTCTGAGATCCTGTTTTCAAATGCAGAGATCCGCGAGGATTTGGTTTCGTTCAATTTGTGGATCCTGCTGATGCTGATGAGGCAAAATATCAGATGGATGGTTACCATCTTCTTGGCCGTGAGCTGACTGTTGTGTTTGCAGAAGAGAACAGGAAGAAACCGACTGAAATGAGAGCAAGGGAGCGTGGTGGAGGAAGGTATCTTTCTCTTTTTCTCTTCTTTTTTCTGTTTATCATCAATATCAGTGAGTCCTCAATGACCTGTAACACTCTTTTGTGTTCGTAGGAGCATCAGCTTTCGAGACAAAAGACGTAGTCCCCCTCGTTACTACTCTCGCTCTCGCTCTCCCCCTCCTCGACGTGGTAGATCTCGGTCACGGAGTGGTGATTATTATTCTCCTCCCTCTAGAAGACGTCACTCAAGGTTTCTGTCTGAACTCCATTTCACAAACGATCATTCTCCACTCGAGTAACCTTTTTAAATGATTAACATCTCTCTATTGTCGCAGGTCTATCTCTCCCAGGGAAGAACGATTTGATAGGGGGAGATCATACTCGCGCTCACCCGCCTACAATGGCTCCAGGGGTCGCAGTGTAACTCCAGCTAGAAGCATAAGCCGTAGCCCGAGGAGAAACAGGAGTCCAAGCCCGAGGAGAAGCAGAAGCAACACACCTCTACCAGCCAAAAGCCGCAGCCAGCGTGAGGAGCAGTACGAAGACCGTTCACCAAGCCAGTGATTGATTCTTCGCTCTTAGTGTCTTCTCTAGTTGATGGTTGTTTCTCTCTCTCTTTTTTATTATCCTAAGACAAGAGTTATGGTGATTTGAAAAGATGAGATCTATGTAGTGTCGAATCTTGGCTTTATATGTGTTGATGGTCTAAGGAGTATTTTGGGAACTTTTAGCATTACTATGCGTCTTCATTAACATGAAAAGTGAATTACAACTCTGGTATGCTTTTTGATTTGCGTCCTGTCTTTTACAATTTTTTTGGTTATGACCAAAACAGGCAGTAAAATCCATGCAGAAAAAATAATTTGTATCGAGTGATAGAGATAAAGAGATGAGGAAGAGCATAAATGCATCTCTAATTCTAATTCATGATTCTAAAATAGAATTTAAAGTAAGAAATGCTCTAACCCCATAAATAGAGTAAAAAACGAATAATTATTTTATTTTTTTGTTTATTACTCAGCTTTTCATTCTAAAATAGAATAAAGAGTCGAGTAAACTCAACTTCATTTTGAAGTAGCATATAGAAAATGTTCATCACTAGTGAATTAGTGATGAGAGATCTATTAAATCTCTCATTAATGTAAAATTAATATTTGAAGTATTCTTTAATTTGAGAAATTTATGCTAATTTTGTATCTCCATTGATAAGATACTCACTTAAAATTCTTACTAATATAATATTATTATTTTTGGTTATAGATTAATAATGTGGAATAGTTTTAGTTAAAGTATTTCTCTTAAATTATATTTTAAATTAAAAATTATTATTAATATGTACTCCCTCCATTTTATATTACTTGTCGTTCTAGGTTTATGTACACATATTAATAAAACATATGATTTTGTATATTTCCAAAATAAAAATACAATTACATATACATCTAATCATATTTCAATCAATAGAAAAATAAATTAGAGAATTTTATTAATGAATTTTGCATTGAAACTCTAAAACGACACTTATTTTGAAACGAAATTTTTTCCCTACAACGACAAATAATATGAAACGGAGGGAGTATAAATTATACTAAATTACATCACTAAATAAAATTATTTATATAATATATTTATGTTATCATTACTAACCAATATATAAAAGTTTGAGTATTACTAATTTAATAACAATATTAATAATATAATACATTATTAATAATAAAGAGTTGCACATATTCATAAATACAATAATCAAACATAAAATCATACATCATAAAAATCAAGGAAAATAAAACATGATTAATAATCTACTCTAATCTTCGTTTGATGATGTTCCAAACTTTTGCCATATATAATCAATCAAATCAGCTTTTAATTGTTGGTGTATACCTCTAATTCATTCGAAGTTGAGTATGATTTTGGAGAATGTTGTTTAGGTTAGTAGGTAGATTCGTCGAGTATGTAGAATCCACTTGTGCATTTCTATTACCATTTGTTCGTAAGAATTGAGAGACATCATACTGAGTATGTTATCATTTTCATCTTCAATAATCATATTGTGCAATATAATACATACTCTCATAATCTTTCCTATTTTCTTCTTATCCCGCAAAAGAGCTAGATTCTTTATAATGACAAATCAAGTTTGTAAGACCTCAAAAGCACGCTCAACATCTTTACGAACAACTTTTTGACGTTGAGAAAATAATCACATTTTAGGATCTTGAGGGAGTCGGATTGACCAGATAAATCTGATCCATTTTGAATATATTCCATTAGTAAGATGATAACCCCATTTTATGATGATGCCCATTGACAAAGTAATTCACTTTTGGAGCTTGACCTTGTAAAATATCATTAAGCAATATTTTTATAAATAATGTAAACATTAAGGAATAAACAAGGATTCATTATTCTTATTAATTCCTTTCCGCCTATGTGAAAGTTCGTAGGAATGATTCTGGAAGATGCCAAGGGGTTTGACCAAGTGGTGATAGATGTGATTTCAAGGGCCAAAAAAAGGACTCAGAAGTTTACTGAATAAAAAGTTATAACAAAGTTGTTGTTGTTAAGGTTTATTTTTGTTTCCATTGTTTAGGATTTTTTTCTAAAGAACCATTTTGGCCAAATGCTGAAATGCTTTTTCCCACAAAATTTAATCACATATACTTTCTATCTATAAATCATTTATTTTTCATTTATTTTTAATTCAAAAAGTGATTAAAATTTACTTGTCTTTAAAAAAAATCAATTACTTACAATTAGTTCCGTTAAACCTGATTTTTCTTCCTCCTAATTTCTATCTCCACGCTTTTAGTCTCTAATTTTTTCTTTCATTTTTATTGTCTTTTCTATTATTTTCACAATTCATTGATTTTTTTTAATTCTCTTTTTTCGATTTGTTGTTATTATCTATCACTATTTTGGGTTACTCTTTATGTTTTAATTCATCTTTTATTTCTTTTCGTGTTCTTCGCATTCATTCTTCTTTTCTTTTATGTACCAATTTTTAAATCCAAAAACGAAAATATAAAACTTGATCTCATATGTAAAACTAGAACCCAAAATAGTTTTATAAATTGTACTATTGATCGAGTATAACTTGATAAAATTATATAATTTGGTATAGTTAAGTGCTATAGAGTAACACCAAGTTATACTATTGTTAGAGGCACAATTTTGGTAAAACATCGTGATAAATGGTACGAGTATGTTGTAAAAGACAATCATGTGGGCAAGAGATATACTACATTAATGGTTGACTAGGTTTATAATTCTGACTTTAATTAATCAATGAGAGTTGACGAGGCAAATTAAAAAAAAAAAAGAGTGTGTGTGGCCAAGTCGGGCCACGCCTTCTTTGAACTTGTGTTAGATTAAGTTTGTATGTTTATCTAATTTACTCGGTCGTCTCATATTACATCTTAAATCTTCCTCCCATGTTTTTTTTTTGTTTTCTTTTGAGGTTAAAAGTCATGCCATAGCATTGACTTGGGACACAAGAAAGAAATTATTCCGTTCCAATCATCATTTTGTTTTCCGTTGCAATTAAGATTCCATTAAAAGGGGGGACGAATCTATGGAGAGAGAGAGCTTTGACGTAACGGACCATGACTGGGACACAGAGAAGAGCAGCGACGTAGGTTCAGTAGTGAGCGGATCATCACCTTTGATCCGTGGAAACTTGGCCAGCGTAAAGGATAAACGGATAAGTCTTGCTAAGCGGCTAGCCTCTGTTTCTAACCAGTTGAAGCCCTTGACATCGGTGTCTGGAAA
>MU108369.1:0-28763 GCA_012274485.2 Sinapis alba
CAAAATCGCAGAAGACTTAAAAAACACGGAAGACTTAAATAGGCTATGAAGGTAAAAACGCATACACTTTTTTTTTTGGTCATAAGGGGCCTGTTGTAATTTCACTACTCTTTTAGGTTACTTTTGCATTTGATTGATGTTTGGGTACACTTTTGTATTTGAATTCAAGTTTTAGGTTGGTTTTGGCAATTTTCCCAATTAAAAATAAGTATACATTTTTAGCAGGTTTAGTTACAAATAAGTAATTTCAGTAAATATTAAATTAAGTAAATTAATGAATTATTTTATTTATATTTTCATAAATATACATTCAATTAAATTTAAATAAACCTGACATGCAGATATGACAAAAAAAATTTATACAAATATTTATTTATTGTTTCCGGTAAAAGAACGGCTAGATGATGAGATTCAATTTAGAAATAGATAATTAACAAAATTCGTTTGACCAAATCTCTATTTATATCCATATCTATTTTGTTAAGTCCAATTTTTTTTCAAACAAACCATAATGATTTCATAAAAAGTGCAACAAAATAAAGCTATAGAATATTATATAGCTAACTGAATAAAATCTACATACATTTTAATCAATTAAAAATTTTAATTTATGTTATAATTGAAATATATAGAATATAAGAATATTTACATGAAGTGTAATCAATATAATATATATGAACACAAAAATAAATATATTCATATGTTAGCAACATCGGTTATTTTGTATGCACTATTTTAGAATCTAATTAAATATTATATAATTTATTTAAGTAACATAATAATTCAATAATAGCTACATAAAAATATAAATACATATATAAAAATTATACACTGAAATAACTATAATTTACAATAAATATAATAATAAAAATATTTGTAAAAATGTTCAAAATATATATTATCTAAAAATACACACTTAACATTAATTAAAAACCAATTTTTTTTAAAAAAAAATTACAATATGAAACAAATTATTATCAAGACAAATTACACAAAACAATTATAATAATGTTAATTAATTCAGATAAAATAAATATTATACAACTAAAATCTCTCTTACACTAAACAACATCTAATTAATTTATAAAAATTGTTTAATCAATTTGGGTAAAATAATTAATTTATTTTTAATATGTGTGGAAAAAGAAAAGTGATTTTAATATATTTATTAGGAAATAAAAGAGTAAAAATCAAGTTAAACTAATATTTATATACAGAGAAAATAGTAAATAAAATTATTAGAAAACAATAAACCAATATATTTTTTTGTTGACCAGTCAAGTCCGTAGCTCTCTTCAGCGTGGTGGTTTATTCTTGCAATCAGCCAGGTTGTCCCGATAGCAAACACAAACTTGTGTACTCGCCCTCTTGGGAATTTTACATGTGCCTCTTACAAACTTAAGAACCTTGCAACGACTATCACAGTTAATTTGTTTATTACAAATCTTTGGCGATGCAACAAGGAGTGGAAATTCTTGACAATCACGGTCCTGCAGTTTTTTAGCAGCTATTTTCTCTGTTGAAATAGTGATTATGACAAAACATATATAGATCAATTTTGTAAATTGTAAACACGATAAACCAAACGAATCTTTAAAAAAAAAAAAAAATTGTTTCGTGTGAAACATTGATGACTAATAAAAACCTTTTAAATGCAAAAGGTTAGAACTTGTAAGGTAGAATACACAATGTGAAAACTGAAACCAAACCCAAAACAAAAAAAAATATAAATTCCCGTTCAATTTTAAATTGTTATAAACCTAAAGATCCAGATCTGATAGAAATGAATTTGAATTCGATCAGAAATCTGAATGCCCAGATATAATACACATCATGCTTAAAAATCAAACACATGCTTTTGATAGATTTAAAAACTATGTTAAAATTACCTGTCGAAGTTATCAAAAATATCACTAAAAGGATAATGAAACAAACAACATTTTCAACCTTAGACATGTTTTCTTTTATTTTTAACTTATTATTTATTGCTTGAATGATGTATGTACCTCTAGTCATATTATTGTATATATAAATAAATTTTATTTCTAAAGATAGAAAAATTGTGTTCGTATAAAATGCCTATAAAGCTGTTAAAAGAACAAAATAGAATTTAATAGACACCATATATTTTCCACCTCATAAAACTTCAATTTTCAATTTATTTTAATTTTACAAAATATAATTGATATATTAGTTGATCTAACTCTCTGAATGATTGTCTAATAATTTATACTCTTTTCCATATTTTGAAACTAATTCAAAAGTGATTTGATTAATATGCGACTGAAAAAAGCATATAAATAAATAAGTTTCAAAATACCATAAATTATAATATTATATAAAATTATGTAAAATATATAAAAATCTTTGAAGTTTTCTTTATTGACATCTATAATCATTTCACATAATTTTATATAATACATTGGAGATACATAATAATATTTTTAATAATTAAAAATCCATAAAACATTTGTTAGCTTGGAAAATAAAATTATAAAATTAATGATAAAAAATTGAGTATATTAGTTATAGATTAAAAAGGATAAAATAAGATAAAGAAGAAATTGGTTAACAAAGTCATATGCACAATATATTTGTCCGTTTATACTTTTGACTTTATAGCTTCGTTCCATTATACTTTTGATTACTTTTAATACGAAATTAACCTTATAAATTTCTAATTTAATTTGTAAATTACAGTTTATGTTCAATAGTAAAGATTTTGTAGTTTATGTTTTGTTTATTTATCAAACTATTAATTTATGTAATTTTTATAATATTTTAAATATATGTATAATACATAATCAATTCAATATTTAGTAAAAAAAATATTCATCCAAATATAATTTAATTTCATATTTTTTATTTATGTAACTTATACAATATTTTGAATTTTTATAATATATAATCAATTATATATTTATTAAAAGTAAAGTATAAAAAATATTCATAAGAATATAATTTAATTTCATATTTTATAGAAATAAAATATAAAACTAGAAAACCTTTTTTGGTTTATTAGTAAAAATAATTCTTTTTATAAAAATGAATATAACATCAAACCTTTGAAATGCATATAAAATATATAAATAAAAACATAGCAAAACCCCTTAACTATAACTTACTAGGTCCGCCCCCAATGCGAGCGCATGATCGTAAACAGAGTTCTTGTTTCATTGCTATATTTGTTAGTATTGTCGTAGTTGTGAAGTTTGTATATTGGATGGATTATTGTTTTTCAGATTTCTATTGTAATATCGTTAAGGTTTATAATGATATGTGTATGAATTTATTGTCAATTTATGAAAGACTAAAATGTTATGGTATTGTGATTGTTATAGTTACGGTGTTGCTTTGTTGTATCTCTGAGACTTTTTGTTTGGTTCTTTTTTTGATGTACTGATGACAATATAGAAATTTTATTGAGGATGTTGAGATGATGTTCTTTATTTTTTTCTGTGAATTTTAATATGTTTATATTATTTTTTGGTGTGGCGAAGATTTATGGTAAATTTGTTTGTTACCATTTGTTTATGAATATTTTCTTACAGTTTATTAGTGTAAGTAATGTGCAATGTTTATTATTTTTTTCTTGTTTTATATTTTATATGTGTTTTTGGTTTATTAGTAAATTGTTGTTATTACCGGACTTTTAAAACAAAGAGATAAAGACATGTAGAAATATAAAAATAAGTATAAAATAGTTTGGTTGACAATTTTGAGTATTTGGGTTTAAATGGGTTTTGAACGAAATATTGTTTTTGCGGCAAGGAGACAATAATGTTGATATATTGTCATTGGGTCTGTAAGCTGTTTTCATTAAAAAGAAAAGTGAACATGTGTAGATGATCTTGCCACATGTGTGTTTTTGGAGAGCATCTCCGGTATCTCCTGGGGTGCTTGTGTTTGATTCTCTTTTATTTAATGGGTAATCTATATATAAAAACGATCACGGAGTTACAACATTTTTTCAAAGATTCGATATGAAAAAAAAATTATGAATCTAATATACTATATATATTCTGCATGTCATCGTCAGATCGAAAAAGATTTTTCATACTGATTTTTGCTCATGTGTTTGAATGTGTAATCGTCACTCCTTGATCCGCCATATACTCAATGATCATTACCTTGTCACTTAGTGTATTTATGTAGTTTAGAATCTGAATGAGATACTAAATGAAAGAAATAAAAGATATAAGATTATACTATACATGAGATGTCAATGCTCTTTCTTCTTCTCTTTTAAAATGGACAACATGTTTTTTATGTTCACGTTTTTCCTAAGGGTAGATACATATAACTTCACTTTCTCTTCAGACTCCAAGGTTGCTTATATCTTTATAAAAAAATTTCTTACTCATTGTCTGAAAAACCATTATATGATGCATGATCTTTATTATAAACTAGTAAACCATTAGTGAAATAAACTTTTTAGTAAAATAATATACCTCCAAAATATCGTCCTAGCTCTTTCTTCACATGATTCACAATTTTCTGAAAGAAAATAGAAAGACTAACAATAAACTTATAGAAACATAGATCAAAAATATTGACTCAGAATAAACTATCTAGCTTTATTAAAATAAATGCGAAAGAAAACTCTTTTAAAATTCAGTACTCGAATTAAATTACATCAAAAGTCGTATAAACCGGAATAAAATCACAATTATACGAAATTATAACACTAGACTGTCTATATATCCAACTATTTGTCATGCTAACCTACAATAGAAGAACGAGAGGAGAGTAACAGGGAGTCAAGTAAGGTATGAGATGTTGGACATGTAAACCATTGATTTAGTACTCCATCTCTTTCATTTTAAAGAGAAATTTCTTTAAATAACATAAGTTGCCTATCACTTTCAAAAATAACTTCAATAAAAGTATCTTAATATTTAGGTTTAGGGGTAAGGTTGAATTTATAAACATTTATAAATGATTTTTAAACATTTATAAATGATTTTAGAGAATTATTGTTGTCGTCTTTCATCACAAATTTAATATTTTTGTGAAAATGAGTCCATTTGAAAAGTAATATCAAGTTTTTGATACAATTAGATTTTTTTCTATTTTAAATGATGTTTCAAGATTTTATTTTTGTTCCAATTCAAATGATATTTTAATTTTTCTATGCAAAACATTAATGTTATTTGATGTTTTGACTATTTGTATTCTATTGTATGATTTTTATTGGTTGGATTAGATTTAGTTAATGCAAAAAAATAAAAATTAAATTAAATTAAACAATTTCTTAAATGGTATGCAAAAATCTTAAATACCAAGAAAATTAAACATAGGAAGTAATAGAACTTTCACTATGGGAGTTTAGTTATACCCTGAAACCAACCATTTTGGTTTTATTAAATCTTTGAGAAGATGATCTTTGCCTTTTTAATAAATGTGTCTAGATGTATCCTGAATAATTATGGATATGAATAGAAAAATCTTCTTAACATTATATTGAAGAGCTGCATTCAGTTGGATTATTGTAAGATTTGGTTATAACAATACAATAAGTTCTGTTTATGTATTTATATGAAATTATTGAAGGAGAAGTTTTGAGTGTGACCACCTGATTGAATTGCATCACTGCTTTTGTCACTTGTTGGGGAAAAAACTTGTCTTGCGAGGTAAGTTCTGCTGTCTGTTTTAGTGTACAATAAGACTAGTCAAAGTGTTCTTGAAATTGTGAAGGACGTTCGTAAAAATTATTAATTATTTTAATGATGTTGATGTCTCTTGAATGATTTAAGTAGTTGATTTTAAATTATTGAAGCTAAACCAAATCTCAACAATTTCTTGTTTTGTTCTGTTTGGTTCACCAACTTCTCTTCTCAGCAATTGTGGCGATATGCATTTTCATAATATTTTAAAACAGTCACTAATTAGGTTTTATTGGAGGTTGATGATGTTGTTTAAAGTATAAACATCCATTATTACTGAAGT
This sequence comes from Sinapis alba, assembly GCA_012274485.2. Classification (NCBI taxonomy): domain Eukaryota; kingdom Viridiplantae; phylum Streptophyta; class Magnoliopsida; order Brassicales; family Brassicaceae; genus Sinapis; species Sinapis alba. Next base: position 5,950 of record MU108369.1, read on the forward strand.
TATTTGGCAACTATATGACTTCTTAAAGACTTAAGTTGTAAAACTAAGACAAACTAGCATTTTGTAATTTGTAAACGAACACAAACTAGTGTTGCCAAAAAAAAGACTAACACAAATTAGTGTTGACAAAGAAAAAAAGACTAACACAAACTAGTTACAAAAGTACAATCTTTGACAGAATTATCGAACTTTTTTATACCGTACGTTTACACTTAGGAATATATCGACGTTGACAAAAACACAATCATGCACATATAGTTAAATTTTATTAGACAAACAAGTCTCACTTATTTTATCTGTTAGCCAATTTGATCATTGTGGTCCTGCTGCATTTTCGATGGACCACAAGTTGTTCTATCACACTGCAAGGGGACCATCTATTTAGATTTGACTTTAAAGATTTTCCTTCAAACTATAAAAAAATATGTTTTATTGGTTTTTACTATATGTCCGTACACTCCCTATATAATTATGCACTGCCCATTTTTTCTTTATTACCTCCATGACCATGAATCATCCCCACGATGATTTCCCTTATCTCTTATTCTCTAACAACACTGCCACAGCCACAGCCACAAGCACCTCCTCTTGTGTGGAGCAACATGACGGCATCTCTCTTGATATGGATTGGGATTGTGACTTCCACGATCTCATTGAATCTATGATGAGTGATAAAGGAGCCACAACAGAATCTCCTCCATTGCTGCCTCGTTACCATGGCCAAGAAGAAATTTTCAACTCTTCATCCACGGGTTTATCCATGGCTGATGAGCTTGATCATGATGTAGAGGCAGGTGAATCAAAGGGCTTGAGGTTGGTTCACTTACTGGTGGCTGCTGCAGATGCATCAATTGGCGCCGACAAAACCCGAGAGCTAACTCGAGTCTTACTTGCAAAGCTAAAGGATATGACTTCACCCAATGACCGAACCAACATGGAGAGATTAGCTGCTCACTTCACCAATGGCCTCTCAAAGCTACACAAAGAAACTAATGTTCAACGACAGTACGGTCCCCACCAACAACACCCTGATGTTCATGACCAGGTGGATGTGATGTTGGCGTTCCAAATGCTTCAGAATATGTCTCCTTACATCAACTTTGGTTACCTAACCGCCACACAGGCTATTCTTGAAGCTGTACAGTATGAGCGGCGAATCCATATCGTGGACAACGATATCAAAGATGGTGTTCAATGGCCTTCCTTGATGCAGGCCTTGGTGTCTAGAAACACAGGTCTTACGGCCCAACATCTTAGGATCACGGCTTTGTCACGTGCCACTAACGGTAAAAAATCAGTTACTGCTGTCCAAGAGGCTGGGCGTCGTCTAACCGCGTTCGCGGAATCCATAGGGCAGCCTTTTTCTTACCACCATTGTAGAATGGACAGCGACACGTTCAACCCCTTGTCCTTAAAACTTGTCAGAGGAGAAGCAGTGGTGATCAACTGTATGTTGCATCTCCCTCGGTTTAGTCACCAACCACCCAATTCCATTATTTCCTTTTTATCGGAAGCAAAAACACTAAACCCGAAACTTGTAACGCTTGTTCACGAAGAAGTGGGTCTAGTGGGAAACCAAGGATTCCTTTATCGGTTTATGGACTTGCTACATCAGTTTTCAGCCATATTCGACTCTCTAGAGGAAGGCCCAGCTCGTGGATTTGTTGAGCGTGTTATTTTTGGACCTTGGGTTTCGGGTTGGTTGACACGTATAGCTATTAATGCTGATGATGCAGAAGTCGAGAGTGTTGCTTCATGGCCGTTGTGGTTAGATACTAATGGGTTTAAACCAGTGGAAGTTAGCTTTGCCAACCGTTGTCAAGCGAAGCTCCTATTGAGCTTGTTTAACGATGGGTATGGAGTGGAAGAATTGGGCAAAAACGGGCTCGTTTTGGGATGGAAATCTCGACGTCTTGTGTCTGCCTCTTTTTGGGCCTCGTGCGAGTCGAGTGAGTAAGATTCTCTACGTTATACTATACATACATGAGTGAGTAAGATTCTCTACGTTAATACATACATGAGTGGTATATGAAAGACATCAATTATGTAAATATCAAAAATCTTTTTTTTGTTAACAATATTTATATTAGATTAGACCATAGACCAACAATAAGTACAAGTGTTTTAAACTCATTAGAGCATCTTTATCCTGAAATCCCTATGGGGATTTCTTATTTATTTATTTTTTGCTTTTTTGAATTTAAAGAAAAAAAATTGAACTAATCGCGGGTCGTCACGTGTCAGTGGGGCCCGCGCACAGTGCAAAATACCTAATCAAAAGGTTTTTTATTTTGGGATTTTAGAACCTATTTCCCTCTCGGTTTCCACGTTTCGTAAGGCCCACAGCTCTAAAACTCCCTTAAAAGACCATGGATGAGGGTGCTCTTAGGAACCTAAACACTTAATCTCCGGCAACATCACGTCAAAATCTTCATAAGCTGTAGTAACATACTCTATGTTGAAACACTTTCTCTAACACCCATCTTATATTCTCTCGAGAACCACATGTTATTTATGCTGAAATATCAAATTAAACTGAATTAACCAAATTAATAATCAAGAAGCGAAAAAATATCTAGATATTTATTAAAATAAATTGTGGAATAAAATTCTTTTAAAAATCAGTAATCAAAATAAACTACATCAAAAAATTGTATAAAACTGGAATAAAAACGCAATTATACCAAATTCTAACACCAAATCATTCATATATCCAACTCCAAACAGTCTAAAGTCTTTTAAAAAAATATGAATGGCGATTTTAGATTTTTTTTTTTGAATTTTAAATTTTAAATATTTTTAGCTTTTCTAAAATTTGATTAATGATTTTTTATCTGTTATTTAAAAAATAGAATCTAATTATTTTTGGAAGTTAATTTATTTAAAATTACTAAAAGAATTGTCACAAAATTTAATAATTAATACCAACAGATTATTAAAAACATGTAAACTTCATAAAATTATATTTAAAATAATTAATAATTTTATTGACATTTTTTCAAAATGTTCTTAATATAAATTATTTTCACATTATATTTGTTAAGCAAATGATTCTCCTAAACCTTACTCCCTCCGTTTCATATTACTTGTTGTTGTAAGGAAAAAAATTTTGTTTCAAAATAAGTATCGTTTTAGAGTTTCAATACAAAATTCATTAATAAGATTCTCTGTTTTATTTTTTATTAGTTGAAATATGGTTAGGTGTATAGGTAATTGTGTTTTTATTTTGAAATATACAAAATCATATGTTTTATTAATATGTGCGCATAACCTAGAACGACAAGTAATATGAAACAAAAAGAGTATTTTCTATAGTGATTATCATTTATTTTATTATGAATTGGCTAGTTATAAATAGTCTCTGGACAGAGGGTGAGTCAGGGCCTAAGATCAGACCGAAAGGCTGCGATTTCTTAGGATACCATTTTTAACTTTTTTATATTAATGTATAAATATAATAAAGTAATGTATAAATATAATAAAATAATTTTTCTAAAAAAAAAAGAAAATTTTTGGAAAACCATAGTAATATTTGGAAAAAAAAATCATGAAAATAGTTTTTGGTTTTTGTGTAAAAACTGTTTTTGAAAAAAAAAACTAATTTAGGAAATCCATTCTTTAAAAATTTTGATCGAATGAAAAATAGTTTTTCAAAAAAAAAAAACAAAAAAAAAAAACTAATCCAAANATATTTGGAAAAAAAAATCATGAAAATAGTTTTTGGTTTTTGTGTAAAAACTGTTTTTGAAAAAAAAAACTAATTTAGGAAATCCATTCTTTAAAAATTTTGATCGAATGAAAAATAGTTTTTCAAAAAAAAAAAAAAAAAAAAAAAAACTAATCCAAAACCTACGAACGACTTTCATAATCCTACTTGTGTTTGTGTTTGGTCTTTGGTGTCGGTTAGTTTTTAAAATTGTAGTAGTGCCTATATAAACAAACATCTTTAAGATAGAAAGACAAAAAAAAAAAAAAAAAAAGACCTGTTTGAGTTCGATGTCCAATTCCGAAGAGCAGCCCCTTGCGAAGAAGCCAAAGGGAGAGGTGTTTCCAGTATTGTGTTTGCCAGATGATTTGCTTCTGAACTGCCTTGCTAGACTCTCGAGACGAGACCTCGCAGCCTTATCTATGGTCTCCAAGCGCTATCACTCTCTAGTGTCTTCTCCTGATCTCTACAAGATCCGATCGCTGATTGGTCACACCGAAACACACGTCTACGTATGCTTACGAACCCCAACTCCTGTTCCAACCCTTCGCTGGTATATCCTCCGACGTAGAAAAACCCTAGACGCCTCTGATCTGATTCCGATCCCTTCGCTCCCCTCCCAGCCTCTGGAAGCATCATCCGTGGTGGTGCTGGATTGTAACATATACGTAATCGGTGGGTTGAGAAAGGGAGAGCATCCCAGTTCCGATGTCTGGCGCTTGGATTGTCGGACTCACGTGTGGCACCATGTCCCTTCCATGGGAGCGTCTCGAGCTTACGGAGCTGCTGGTGTTGTAGACGGGAAGATATACGTGTTCGGAGGCTGTGATGTTCATGATGATAACTATGGAGAGGTATTCGAGCCGGAGACTCAGACTTGGAATCCTTTGCCGAAACGGAAGGGAGGTGGTATTAAGCATATCCACGACAGTATGGTGAGGGATGAAAAGGTTTATGCGTTCGACGAAAAGGAGAGAACGTTTTACTACTCGCCGAGGGAAGGTAAATGGGGAACAGGGAATCGTGGGCAACTGAAAGGATACCGAAGGGATTGGTGTATGATTGATAACTTGCTCTTTTGTCTTAGCAGAAACGGAGTTATATTTTGGTGCGAGCCTGGTGAGTTGGATTTGCGTGGAACAGAGAGGATGATGGATGTAGAGGTGGTCAGGGGTTTTACTTTTAACTCTCTTTACAAGGATCTCTTTCTTTCCAGACTTGTTCACTATGGTGATCAGATTCTTGATCGTTGGGAAAATAAGAGGATCATGGATGGTCTACCCCCGTTAAAGATTAACAAAATTTTGAGAATGTGCAGGCTCGAACGTTTACGTCCAGGTGCTAGGATGTGCAGCTCCGGTGGGAAGATTGTGCTTTTCTGGGACGCCCCTAAGTCGGGATATCTTCATATTTGGTCGACCGAGATTTCATTGGAGAGACTCCAAGGAGGCGAGATTTGGGGAAAGATTGAGTCGTCTAATATTGTATTGCCTGCTGTTGAAAGTTTTCAAGCCCACAAGAAGGTTTTGCATTCTGTTTCTGTCACTCTCTGAACTTCTGCCACTTTTAATTTTTCAATATCTTGTTGTTTTTTCTATCTCACCTTATTGATTTTTGGTTTTTACTAGTGGAAATGTTAACTCTTTTTTTTTTTTTTTTTTTCTGGCCTTTAAGATAACAGCATACTGAATATCACTTCCCCTTAAATCTCACCAAAAAAAAAGCCTCTGCCCATGACATTTTGCTTCTCTGTGCTAGATGTAGAGAAGAAGATACTGCTGCTACTGTTGTTTTGTTCTTCTTCTTAGTGTCTACAGACTGAGTTGTTCTAGCTAGCTGCTCGGCATGTGAGCACTGAGTTTTAGTACTAAATCGTCACAACTTTTGCATAACTCTGTCCAAAGTTTCCTTCAGCATTTCATTCTTCGATAAGACGCAATCGATGTAAGGTTTTGTTTCTCCTATATATATTTTAGTGCTGATGTCCAAGTACTTATCTGAATAGTGAGTGACAAATGTAAATAAATATGATATGGTTAATTCATAACTCTGTCTATTCATGAACTGATGCATTACACTCAAACAGAAGAAGTGAATAGTCCATGTAAGGATCGACATCATGTAGTAGTTCAGATGTAGTAGTTCAGTTGACTTAAGCACTTGATTCTGCTTTGTTTATGCACGTTGATGCATCTTTTCTATCAACTAAAACTCTTAAGCTGTGCATGCAGATTAGAGGAATATATATTTGTGTTCAAGATAAACAAAGAAGGTGAGACAATTCCTGAAGAACAACAACACACGGAGAAACAATGAGGACGACACCAAATTCAGATGGTTCTAATAGAGTATTATTGTTAGTACCTTTTTTGCTTTACTTCTCTCTGCATCGTCTTGGTCACCACCCCCATCATCATGTTTTAAAAGTCCCTCCTGGCAAAGGTTTAGCAATTTAGACACCTAACGCCAATGAGTGGATCCATTCAATCATATTTGAACATTTTCGTCTTCTTCCATCGATTTATAAGTTAGTTAGAGGCAATGATTTGGAGCCTTTGCTTGCAACAGCTGCATATTAGGCTCTAATTACTTCTAAAAGACTTTTTCTTTAAAGTGTCAACAACCGATACTGTAATTTTAAGTATTGACAATGTGGGTTCAATTTGGTATGTCATGTTTCGATGACAACTAAAAGTAGAACTTTTAAACTGTATTTGTTAATATGTCTTCTTGTAATAATCCGAAGTCACGAGTTGTTCAGCTTTGGAATCTAGAAAGAAGCCTCATCTTACATGAGTAGATGGATAGGGCCAACCACACCTCACTGTACAAGACCTGTCTCCACGAATAAGTCGGATGGACCATCACACACATGATTATGTTACATGTACCATATATTAATATCAATATATAAATTCTTCAGTCATTCAAGTGTCAGAACAACAACGCTCACCAGATCTATCTATTACACACCTTGCTCCTCTCATCCAACGGTTCTTTTTCACTTCTTCTTCTTCAGTCCGTCTCAGAAGCGGCCAAACATGACTTCTCTTCTGTCTCTTCTTCTTCTTCTTTTGATCACTTTGTCTTCAGTAGAGTCCAAGACTTTCTGGGCTGACGTGGCAGCTCTTAAAGAGTTCAAGAACTCGGTGGATACTATATCGATAACCCCTGGCTCTTGCCTCAGTTCCTGGGACTTCTCCGTCGATCCCTGCGACGGTTTATCCGGCGAGACATTCACTTGCGGTTTCCGCTGCGACTCCCTCGATGATTCCGGATCGGGTCGGGTCACAGACCTCAGCCTCGACCACCCCGGTTACTCCGGCTCACTCTCCTCCGTCTCCTTCAACTTTCCTTATCTTCAAGCCCTCGATCTCTCCGGCAACTACTTCTCCGGTCCTCTTCCCAACTCGCTCTCCAACCTCACCCGCCTCACCAGCCTATACCTTTCCGGAAACTCCTTCTCAGGATCCATACCCGTTTCACTCGGGTCACTTCCAGCTCTCGAGGAGCTCCTCCTCGACAATAACCGCCTCTCCGGCTCCGTTCCGGCGAGTTTTAACAATCTTTCCAGCCTTAAACGGCTAGAGATCCAGCTCAACAACATCTCCGGCGAGTTTCCCGATCTGATCTCGCTCAAGAACCTGAATTACCTCGACGCTAGCGATAACCGGATCTCGGGTCGGGTCCCGTCGTCATCGTTACCCGGTTCAGTAGTTCAAATCTCAATGCGGAACAACCTCATGGAAGGAACCATCCCAGAGAGCTTCAGAAACTTAACCTCTCTTGAAGTCGTCGATCTTAGCCACAACAAACTCATCGGCTCCGTCCCATCGTTCATCTTCACTCATCAAACTCTCCAACAGCTTACTCTCTCCTTCAATGGCTTCACCTCTTTAGACTCACCTTACTACTCACCTTCGGGTCTCCCCAGCGAGTTAATATCCGTTGATCTCAGCAACAACCAGATCCGAGGCTCGTTACCTCTGTTTATGGGTCTCTTACCAAAGCTATCAGCTTTGTCTTTAGAGAACAACAGCTTCTCCGGTATGATTCCGACACAGTACGTCTGGAAAATCGTGTCGCCAGGATCCGATTTCGCCGCGTTTCAGAGGCTATTACTAGGCGGGAACTTCTTATTCGGAGTCGTACCGGGTCCTTTGATGGCGCTTAAGCCTGGATCAGCTAACGTGCAGCTCGCCGGAAACTGCTTCTCGTGGTGTCCGGCGACGCTTTTCTTTTGCCAGGGTCAAGAACAGAGATCTCTTACGGAATGCAGAAAGTTTAGCAGTGTAATTCCTTGATTTTTTTTTTCATGTCTTGAATCTTCCGGTCGGGTCGGATCTTTGCGATCACCCGAAGCTGTAGTTGGGTCTTGTCTTCCGGCAATTGCTTATCCCTAAGCCTTAACATGTGATTAAATTAATAAAATGCCGTTGGGAGAGACCATGTTTTCTTATTGTATCTCTAAACAACATAAAGTTAGTTTATACTAGTAATTAATACGTAGATGCGTACTGGATTTCGGGGTCCGAGTTGCTGATTAGATGAGAGCTGACTCAATGGTATATGGCGATGAAAAAATGAGTGTGGTTGGGCTTTCCCATTTGGGCCCAATTATTTGAGCCTGTATTATACTATCAAGATATATGTGTTGAGTACATACATCTAAGTCTTGTGTTTAACTGTGATAATGTGTTTGCATAGTTTTAAAGATCCCTAACATTTCAAAATGGAAGACGAATCTCGAATAATTCAACTTCTATGAACCTTTTGCGGTGAGTAAGATGCATCCTAGTTATATTTAACCAAACTTTGGTCAGTTTGGTCCCATACAGTGAATAATAGTTTGGTACTTGGTTTTGAAAACTATAATCTAATTTTCAGAGCGAAAAACATATATAATGATAACCTTATTTTTTCTGCCTTGCTTAAAATTTATCACTAGTTTTCCTAGAAGCTCGATTGAAAAAATCGGGTAGGCATAGAAAAAAACAACAAATTGAAATAATGAGTGTTGTATTGGTTAGCTTTCTTGTTCACTTGTGTAGTTAATATAGATTTTTACAGTAACGTCTTTCTACGATTTTATACTGGCAAGTCGAATATTGCGTTCATGATGTGTCAACCAATGTCATATACATCATGTGATTGTGAGTACATTAATATGAATATGATTATGCTGGGTTGATCAATAAGCTAAATGAAACAATTTGCTTGCCCTTCCAAATCATAATTAACCATCATGTTTACTTTCTTTGATACATTAATATTTCTTAGAATTTAATTCAATTAATCTGCAAGGCGTTGGCGGAATCAGCTTTGTTGCCACTTTTTAGTTGTCACAAATTCGAATAAAGAAAAGAAAAAGGGAGAAAAGTGCACATCGATCATCATTCGTGTATTCCACTCCACTTATTATTTAACTACAGAACCCTTTTGTTTTTTGTTTTTTTTTCTGACAAAACCCTTTTGTTTTCTTCAACTTATTATTCCTTTAATCCCTTATATAAGAATATGTAATCGTATTAAAAACACGAATCTATGGTCATTACTTAATTTTATATTAGCGGGCTATTATTAGTTCCTGATGCCTATCAAGTCTGTTGAAATTCATTAGTAATAGTATCCTGAAAAGATGTAGTATTACTTGATTTGGTCAATAGTTTTTTTTTTACTTGGTGTGTAGTTGCAGGTAAAGGGTCCAGACTAATCCCCAAGGGGAGGTGCAGCCCACGGATAGACCCTCTCTCCAGGTATGCAAATGGGCCCTAAAGTATGGGCCCATATCCGTGTAAGGTGACCAAGATAATTGTGACTTAGTTTCACGCAGCAGGTGGGTCGAACCTGAAACATGTTGTGTCCCAGGCCCGTCTCCTTACCACCCGACCACAATCACTCGGTCGAATATATATATACTTAAAAAAAACAAATTGTATAGTTTCTAAGGAAAATATTTGGTTAGAATAATATGAAATATTTTGGTTTGTTCACATGCAACAAATAAATATGCATGCATCTGAGATAAATAGAAGCAAGATAACAAGTTGGGCAAAACCTTTAATATAAGAGTTAACGTGAACCACGGAAGAAAAACAGCTTCAAAATTCACATGCAGCTTTGCTCTTTTTATAAACTAGGTCACATACATCACTTAGGCTATAAGCTGATAAGGCAGATACCACGTTTTTCAGCCAAAGTCATTCGAATTAAACGTATATAATTGTTATGAAAAAGATACAAAATGTATAAACTACAACCGACATTTCCATAAATTTCACCTAGCAGGTTACTTAGGAGAAAATGATTGAAAATATAAACCGGTGTTTACAGGGTCGTTTAACAGCACGTGCTAGTGGAGCGGTTGAACAGGGCCCTAATCAAAATATATAAAAAAATTTAGAATTTTTAAACATAAATATATATGTTATAATATAAAACTTTAAATTTTTAGATATACTATTAAATTTAGAGTTTATATTTGTTAAAAAATGTCAAATATATATAAAATAAATATATAAACTTTTAAAACTATTTTATTATATTATTAAATATATCATTAATATTTTTTAAACATAACCTAAAAATAATACGAGACGGCCCTGGGTGTTTATTAGAAAATATAATATATATGAGCTGTTTTCTAAAATAAAAATGCCTTTGTTTGTTGTTGTTGTCACATTATAGATCATGACTTTATAAAATATCTACAAATATGATGGAAATTAAATACTAGGATTTATCCGGAAATATCTAAAATTTGATCGGGATAAAAATCTTTACCTGATTCAATGTTTATCTAAAAACTTTTCTCTTACGACTAAAAAGGATTTTAAAACATTTTTTTCATAATTCTAACCTTATATGTGGATTTTAACCTAATCTGTCCTTTGACTCTGTAAACGCGCCTTCCTGAAAATTTCAGAAACGTCCACAATGATCTAACTTTTTCCCGATCGTCCAACTGACAGAACTAAAAAAAATGACGGTCTACATTGTTTAGCTCTACGCTCTTCACAAGCGACAAGTTTGACTTTACCCTCCAGTCTACAAAATGTATTTTTTTTTTTGTCAACCATTTGCTATATTAGTGGAACAGAGATACAAGTTTATGCGTTTTTAAGTTTTGACACAAATTTGAAATTTTATAAATTTTAATAAAAATCTTATTCCATTCAGGAGTGTAATTCCTATATTTTGATAATTTTCTGTTATATCCTCTAATAACTTAAAATAAATCGTAATATACAAATAAATTAGTCAAAAATATATAAATAAAATTTTAATCTCGTAACAATATTTATTATGTTTTTCTCAGAAAGTATTTATTTTGTTTAATTTTCCCTGATAAAATTAGATGTCAACGATTTATTAAAAACCCTAACCTCAATTAGTTTGTGTAATCAACAATTCCAGATATTTATATATATTTTAAAATCTTCACTATATATAAAAAAAAGTCGGCCACAATCTCTTCCGCCTCTTCAAAACGCATTCTCTACTCTCATACTACGCTCCCTCCTCCGCTACGTTTGCTTCCTTCTACAAAGCGAAAACGAAAAGCAACAAAGTGATTTCGATCGTACCTTCTTCTCTCCGATTCAATCGATTCCGATGGTATCTTCTTCAATCTCTCTCTACGTAGTTTTAACTCTTTCTGCTTCTGTAACTTTCGTCACACGATGGGAGAGATCGAAGATTTCTACGTCGGTTTTGATTGGGATTTCTCCGTATTTTAGGGTTCTTATGATTCCTGTTTCGATTTATGCGCGCGCCGCCTAGGGTTTTCCTCAGTTTCTCATTCTTTGATTCGATACTGAATCGGAGCTCTGAGTTCTCTGATTCTATGATTGAAAATGATTTCTAGTTTAATGCATACTGAAAATCTGTGTTGCCGTTTTGTGAATTCTGATTAGTCGTTTAATCAGAATCTCACTCTGTTTTTGCCACACAGATGAGTTCCGAACCGTTAGATAACGACTCGGAGCCTTTCGTGGAATCAGATCCCACCGGTAGATACGGCCGTTACGACGAGCTCTTAGGCTCAGGCGCCGTTAAAAAAGTCTACAGAGCCTTTGACCAAGAAGAAGGCATTGAAGTCGCGTGGAACCAAGTCAAGCTGAGATGTTTCTCCGACGACACAGCCATGCTCGAGAGGGTTTACTCTGAGGTAAGGCTGCTGAAGAGCCTCGACAGCAGCAACATCATCGCCTTGTACAAGGTCTGGAGAGACGAGAGGAGCAACACATTGAACTTCATCACGGAGATTTGTACCTCCGGGAACCTGAGAGAGTACCGGAAGAAGCATAGACACGTCTCCATGAGAGCTTTGAAGAAGTGGTCTAAGCAGATTCTCAAGGGGTTGGTTTATCTCCACACCCACAAGCCGTGTATCATCCACAGAGATCTTAACTGCAGTAACGTTTTCGTCAATGGAAACATTGGCCAGGTCAAGATTGGTGATCTTGGTATGGCTGCGGCCGTGGGGGAGAACCATGTAGCTCATTCGATCCTCGGGACGCCAGAGTTCATGGCTCCTGAGCTATACGAGGAGAAGTACGATGAGATGATTGACATTTACTCGTACGGGATGTGCGTGTTGGAGCTTGTGTCGCTCGAGATTCCGTATAGTGAGTGCGATAGCGTGGCCAAGATATACAGAAAGGTGAGCAGTGGAGTCAGACCAGAGGCTCTGAACAAAGTGAAGGATGTCGAAGCTAAGGCCTTTATTGAGAAGTGTATTGGGCAACCCGAGGCGAGGCCTTCTGCAGCTGACCTTCTTCGTGACCCATTCTTTGATGGGATAGTAGATGATGATGAAGAATCAGAAAACAATAACAGTAGTGGAACGGGTCGTGTTGTTTCTTGATGATGTATGGATACATGCACTATGGTTTGAGTCTATTTTTACATTTTGAGAGGCATTCTTTTGTTCTTTTTCTTTTAGTTTGTACATAGACCTCTGTTTCGACATGGATTTAAACAGCTGCTTTCTTTTAGTTAGTAGCTGGTTTCAAACATGGGAGAGCGGAATCTGCAATTTTATTTGAATCCTTTTTGAACAAAACTTTTGTAAATTATGCTCATTAATCGCTACATGCATCATTATTTCTTGGAATCATGTATGACATAATGATAATGTTGATTTTATTTAAATTTACCAAATGATAATCTTTTTTACATCATATTCCACTTCACTATACTTTTATTATTTTATTATTGTTCTTGTATTTATATACCACTTTATATTATTTTATATTATATTTTTTATGAATCCGCGATTAGTGTTGGAAAGCGAATCAGACCCGCCTTGCAGTAAATTGAATCATATTTTGATTCAAAATTCAATCCAGATAACCTGTTAAGAAAAAATAGTCGAGATCGATGATCCAATTAAATTTTTTGGATAATTTCGTAAAATTCGTAGATAAATTAAAAATTTTAAAATAATTATTTTGTTATATCTTTATTATTTAATCTAGTAATAATAGCAAACTCAATTAATTCCAAAAATTGTGAATTCCAAAAATTATGAATTCCAAAAATTGTGAATTCCAATTAAGTTTAAGGTTGTGTTTTTTAAAAATTGTCAATATGTATATGTGTCTTTCTAATATACAACTTAAAAAATATTAATTCTAAAAATTGTGTTTTTTTTAATGAAAATGATATATTATCAACTATAATAGTTATGTCTTATCATCAAAATGATATATTTTTAAAAAAATATTGTTAAAGAAAAATTAGATTTATAAATAACTAAGGTTTCTTTCTATAACAAAATTGTTTTTAAAATGATAATACATATTCAAAATATATTGTAAAAGTATTATTATTTTTAAAATAAATATATTTATATTGAAAAGTTGTAACTATTTAAAATAACGATATTTTAATTAAAAAATATGACTTTTAAATTTAAAATATGTGACTGTTCATATAGATTTTTGAAAACCTATAAATAGTCTATATCCATATCAATTTATATATGTGTGTTTCCAACATGTAACTCTTAAAAGTATTAATTATAAGAGTTGTGCTTTTTTCAAAATGATATATTATTAACTCTAATCGTTGTGTCTTATCATCAAAATGATATATTAGTTTTCAAATATTGTTAAAAATCTCATAAAATTAGTGTAAAAAGTCATATTTTCATTGTAAAGAAAAATTAGATTATAAAATAGCTAAAGTTTCTTACTATAATATAGTTGTTTTGAAATAATAGTGTTTATTCAAAATACATTGTAAAAGTATCATTTTAAAAAAAATAACTATATTTAAATTGAAAAGTTGTGATTATTCAGTATAACTATATTTTAATTGAAAATATGTGACTTTTAAATTGAAAAGATGTGAGTATTGTTCATATAGATCTTTGAAAATCTATAAATAGTCTATATACATGTCTTTCTCTAAGTAAAATTTTCATTATAAATTTATAAATATGTTTTACATTAGATTATAGATGTGGTTTTTATAATTTATGGTTTTTTCTATTATGACGGTTAATACAAGTTCTTAGTTAAGCAAAGTCATAAAAGGGAAAAGTTCTGGAATTTGCTTTAAATACTCATGAATACATAAATAAAGATGTGCAATGCTTGAATTAGTTATGTGCATGCATGAAAGTTCTGTTGTCATTGAGTTTTTTTTTTTTAAAGCACCAAGGGTTGGTGTTTATTTGTTTGCTTACTTGTTTAGGTTAAAGGTTATGGAAAGTCACAATGGTTCATGTATCTTTTTTTAATTACATAGATTTATTAAGTAACTAAAATAGTTAAATCAACTCACAGAAAAAGTGTGTATATTATGAAAGGATGCAATTATAAATCATTATTTAATTAATGGTTATGTTTATAAACCTAGGAGCTCAGTTGCGCTGAACAGAAAACACTCAACCCTACAACTGCACCTTCTTCTTCCTCTTCGTACGTCTCTCTCCGTATTGCCGTTGTTCTCAAGCCCCTTTGCTTCTGTTTAGGGCTTGTCCCTGTAGAACTTATACACACAAAACTTTTATATATATTATGTATGTATGTCGTATTGAAATTGTTGTATTTGCAATGTGTGTAAAAGTAGAGAGCATGGAAACATGAATGTATGTTGCGAATGGTGTTTCTATTCGTCTTTTCATGTAACCATAAGTTTGTTCACGTGTTTTTGAGTTAAATAGACAAAATATAACATATATATTATTTAGTATTGACATATTTTAATTTTATTGTAATTTTAACCTATAAATAAAATATAATTTTAATATTATTAATAAAACAATATAGTTACATGTAAGATAATTTTGTAACACATGTATTTTTTCAAAACAATAATAAACAACTTTTTTTTGTAAAAAGTTATTTTTTATAAAATATAGCATATTTATTTTTATAAACTGAGTTCCCGTAAACCACAATGCGTCTTACATTTACATTTATGTGTTTTTAGGTATATGGAGTTTTGTTAAAATCTACAATATATGCAAACTTATAAAATAAAAATAATTACTATCAAACTAAACAAAATTACCAAATATTAAGAGCTGGACATTGTTATTTTGTTTACCTAAATTCCATTAAAGGCATTAAGTTGGTATTTTATTTTAAAATTATAATAGACATAATTATGTAAAATATTAATTAGTAGATATAAGCAAAACAAAAGTGAAAGGTACCTTTCATCACAGAAATGAATAAATATAATTTTCATGTTAAAATTTTTTAAGTGGTCCACTTTTTATGTATAAAACTTCAGAGATTAAATTTTTTATATTAATACACTAACACTTAGATATCTACAAATATTTATGAAGTATGAATATATAGATATGAGTAAAGTAAAATAAAAAGACATTAATTTTCATTTCAATACTAATAAATACAATTTTTCATATAAAAACTTAAAAGTTGTGTCTTTTCATAAAAACTGAAATGTATTAATTTTAAGAAGTGTGTTTTCACTTATAAAAATTATATATTTTCATAAAAGACTGAACTCTATTGATTGCCGACTTTTACTGGTGATGGCCGAGTTATAAATTTTTCTTGATAACATGCATTACATATAAACTCGTCCATTTGCAAAATTCTCTCGTTTTTCAACGGATGACCATTCAAATTTTACACTACTTTTTTCATCATGACTAACCAGGATGTGCTAGCCTCTCATGCTATATTTTCAATATATCATTAAACTTCATGTTTACTGTGGCATATGACTTAGTCATGTTTATTCTCGTACAATATAGTCTATAATATAACATTTTTAATTCTTTCAATATATATTTTTTCTTGTACTTAATGTAAATAAATTCAATGCCATTTTTACTCATAGTTTCAATATGATATCCATTTTTTTGGATATCCTTAAAACTTAATAAGTTTCTATAAGATTCAGAGGAATACAATGCATCATTTATTTTAAATATTGTTCTCTATAGGCATTGAAAATTTCATTCTTCCAGAGTCCATAATAATCTTTACACTATCCAATATTGTACTTATGCTTCCAACATAATCTTTTATTTTTGAGACTGAAAAATATTTTTTATTTTTAATTATTGTGTATATTGATGCACTATCTGCTAAAAGCATAAATTTTCATTCAAAATCTTAAAATTTGACATCTTTTTTATTAGTATTACCTTGATTGATATAAAAGTTTCGAGTATAAGAGATTCATGATGATAACATGTTGTAAATTAAAATATGAAATCATAAATATTTATTATTTATATATTTGTGTTGTTTGTTAAAAGAAACATGAGAGAGAGTAAGATGATAAAACATCTAATCTTATTTTTTTTATTTCACGTACGAAGGGTCTAACTGGTAACCATTAAAATAGGAATAGGAATGAGTAGGAAAAGAATGATTAGGAACAAAATAAAAGGAATGCAATGGAATATTTATTACTTTTGTTCCATATCAATTTTTATAAGGAATGTTTTTGTTCTATAGTTCTTTAAATGTTAAGGAATGACAAGGAATCAAACACATCAAAAATTCTCCATAAATGGTATAATTTTTAAGGAATGAGTAGGAATTGATTATTCCCCATAGTTCCCCATGTCACCATTTAGACCCGAAGAGTATATATACGAGAGTAAAAAGTCGGTTAAACTAACTGAATAATAAAACAAACATCAAGATAAGCTTTATCTTATACAAAAGATAATCATTATCTTAATATGATCTATTATTGTAAAACACATCCATATTAAGAAACAAACAAAACCAGCAACTCTTGTTGACTTATAGTTGTTGTAATTAACATGCCTACATATAATTTTTAGAAAAAGTTTAACATAAAATAAGAAAAAGTCATACTTTGATCTGTTTCAGTAAAAAGATTGCTTGCATAGACATGACTATTAACACGTGCATCATCATCTTCTTCGTTATTGAGCGTAGTTACTTCTTCGTCTGTTAGTGTTTGATTTAGATCAAATAAAAAATCAATTTATTTGGTTGTAAAATAAAGATTCAAATCAAAGTTAGAATCTATGAGTGATTGTGATTCAATTATTTTCTACTCCCCTCTATGTCAAATTATAAGTAGTTTTGGCTAAAAGTAGAAATATTTGGAAAAATATATTTATAGTTTTAGCATTTAATTAAATAAAGAAAAGAACCAATAACAAATTATACTATTGACTATGCTTTTGATTTTTTATTTAAATAATATTTTTTCATATTATTTTAACATAGAACTTTGAAACAATTTAGATTGTAAAACAAACAATACCTTCAAAAGTAAAATTACTTACATACTAAGATTTATGCAGTGCAGTAGACACTAGATACAAACACATCAATGTCCCACTAACGAGAGTCTGTCCGACAATTTTTGCGACTTTTTAACCTCTTCCAAAAATATTTGTATGTTACATTTTCAATTTTAAACTAATTTCGTCCAAAGGATCCAGTTTTGATTATGTAAGCGATGCAAAATTAAAATGCAATACAGTTCAACTGTAGTTTACACAGTTTACAGAAAAATAAAGATTTGATAAAAATAGTGCGATTTTCATAAAAAGAAATAATATGATTTTTTGATAGAAAATAATATAAAATAAATATATTACTACAATTAGAAATTAAATTGATTAGCTTAGTGATAATTTCATAATATTTTATAATTTTAAATATTAAAAATATTTTGAAAAAATCTAATTTAAATATATTTTCTTGTTGATATAGTTAATTATTAAATTTAATTAAAACATTTTGTATATAATTTATATTTTAGGTATTTGGTATCTATTAAAACATTGATTAAATAGTGATTATCACGATACATAACAAATATCTGATTAGAGAAATATAAGAACTGTTAGAATATTTTTAAAAATGAAATTCTTAATAATAATGTATCTTAGTTTTAGAAATTAAAATTTTATTTAAATTTATTTAAACTATTTCATATATATTTTAAAATTTCTACAAAACCACACACAAAGTGATACTTCTTCAAATGACATTTTTCATGAAAACATGGAATATTATTTTTAAAGTTTTGGTTGACCAATAATTTTTTATTATAAATATATATTAAAATATGCAGTATAAGTGCAGCTTCATAGAATAAGCGGTGCGAGTTAATGTTTGATTGATAATTTTTTTTTGCGGTTTAGAAAGATGAATATCAATGTGAAATCTTTTTAAAAGTTCACAATTTGTTTATTTTTGTTCAAATTTGCAAAATGTAAAATTTTTTAGTATCGAAGTAGATCACCAATTTCAGCGACTAACCAAATTTTATCAACTTTTATGCTTAACACAAATACTATTTTTAAAACAAAAAATATTGTAATTATATAATAATAATAATATTTAATAATTCAAAAATATATCAATTAATAAAAATAATTTTTTTTGTATATTTACTCAACTATGTATTTTTGTGTGGTCTGGTTAAGATAGTGAGATTAGAAAATAAAATAAAATTTAATGTTTATATTATAAGTGAATTAAAATATGTATTGACATGATTCTCTAACAATAAATAATATTTCATCTTAATAAAATTATGCTTTGAATATTACAAACTGCACCACAGTTAATAGTAACAAAAATCTCTCTATATATCTTTTTTTTTATTACTATAACGATCATATTTGCAAATGGTGAATTTTTTTTTCCTAAAATATGCAGTATATTACATGACACATTTTACCATATTTATATTTAAGTTTTTAAACAATATTTTCAAGTGTGTTATTGTCAAGTGCATTATTGTTTGATATGTTGGTTGTTATATGCGTAATATTTCAAAGGCGTTGTTTTTTGTTTTTTTCGCATACCCATTTCTTTAGATCTAGTTTTGGTAAAATGAATTGTTCTATAGAGCATTTCTATCTGACCGTATCTAATTTATATGAGAGAAAATAAAAAATTTGTTCTTAACCTCTTTTTTTAATTGGTCCGCCTTATTATTTTCGCTCGGAGAAATATGGAACAGATTCGTGCTTTCGAAGTTATCATGTAGTGATGTAGATTTCGAAAAATATCAATATCTGAAGCAAAAAACGGTCTCCATCAAGTTCGTAACGATATCCAACTAAAAGGATCCTCATGCATTCATACATGAGCACACCCAAAGGGGATCCTCATGCATTCATGCATTAATCATTTTTCGTTTGCGGTTTCTAAAATAATGCTGCAAATTCTACACCGCATCAAGTCTCCAGTCAATACTTAAATATCTGAATAGTCATTTTCTTACATCAAATTTTTAACAATTCTTTGACAAAATTAGGTGTGTTTAAAAGTTAATAAGTCTAAGTGTATTGAATGTTGGTGTCAAGATTAGATATATTGAATGTTAGCGCCAAGATTATGTGTATTAAAGTTCTTTGACACATTAGATGTATTGAATTTTAATATTCTAAGTTAACATGATAAGTCTAAGTGTATTGAATGTTGAAAACTGATTAAATTATTTACCTATGCAGCTAGGTGTTAAATGATTTCGTATTTAATATGATGTTTAAGGCTTTTATTTCTATTAACATATTTATTATTTTTGTCAATTTTATTTTTTTTAATTAATTTTTTAGGTATTTCGGAAAAAAGTTCATGCTAATATTTAGTAGGAATAGATCCTCTACTTAATTTTATTTAAATAAAGCTTAGAACATAACCTTATATGCATGTTGTCACAAAATGAAAGGTAGTAAAATGTCTTCAAACCCAAATTACTTAACTACCATTGTTTACTAAAACTAGTTATGATGGTTAATCATGATAGTTATGTGGAAATTAAAAATATGTAATAATTATGATATTAACATGTATTGATAAAATAGAGTTAGTCTAATAATTAATTAATAAATAAGTGTTAGTCTTAACTATTTTCTTTTATAATTATGATAGAATATATGTTTACAATTTTCACAAATAAACAGTATTGAATCTGTCCAACCATGATTTGTTGAATAAACTGAATCTAGTTCGGTTTAAATTCCAGATTCGGATAACCCACTAAAATAAGCTAGAAACTGATAAATCGGTAACTTGGATCAACTTTAAAACTAGTTCTAAAAATCAATGTATAACTAATGTGTTTTCAATAATTATTAAAATTTAATATTTTATAATTAATGTATGATTATCACTATTTGATTGGGTTTTTATTTATTCTATCTTCTTAAGAAAGTAAATAAAACTATTTTGATTTTGCTATATTCATAAAATTTTAAACTTTAGTTGTAAGAATAAATAAATAATATGATAATTTGAACGGTTAATTATTTGGTTTTTATCAAATACAATTTACATAGTATTTATTTGTTTAATATTTATATATAGCTTAATTTCTATTTTGCTGTCTATTTTTCTAGTTAATAAAAAATAGAGAATGTAACATATGTAGAACTACTTTTAATTTTTTTTATTGTAAACATATGATTATATATATTTAATTTTAAAAATAGAAAACCCGATTCAACTGATTGCATCGGTTCGACCATTCAATCAGTAGTTGATACAGAATATGTATCCTGATCAAAACATTGCAATTAACTGATATGCAACTAATAATTATCAAATATTACAAGAGATATGTAGGAAAAGAGAACCACTTGTCAATTTCACGATAATATGGTCATATTATTACATTTTACAGTCACCCATGTTAGTAAAAATAAAAGTCACCCAGCATTTTCAAACTCATCATTAATATCCAGATTTGTTGTGTAATAAAGTTTGAAAAGAAACAATAAAAGAAACAAAATATCCCCTGTAAAAAGAAAGTCTACAAAAAATACCAAATTCATTTCCCACTTTACCTTTCTTATTTTCTCTGTCTCCTCCTTCTCCTGTCCAAAGATGGCGTCAGAGACAGACCAAAGCTTCAAAGATCTTTCATGGTTCATTCAAGCAATCAAAGACCCTCACCAAAGCCACTTCAACCTTCAAACCTTATCTTTCTCCTCCTCCGGCAAAACCACGCATTGTCAGCTACTCACAGACACCTCCATGAACATCAACGTCACCAGGGACAACCTCACTTCACTTTCCCAGATCTTCATCGAGGTAGCAACGTCTCTAGAGACCCAGACATCTCTCAGGAACCTCGAGTTCGAAGGACTCACGTGGGACATCGAGTTATTAAAAAGCCTCGGCTTGCTCCTCGACAACGCCTCGACGATAAAGCACCTCACTTTCAGAAAGAACAGGTTCACTGAACAATGTCTGAACGAGCTCTCAGAGATTCTGAGAAGAAACAGTTCGTTGAAAGAGATTATGTTCGTAGAGTCGAGGATTGGAAGCAGAGGAGCTTCCCTTCTCGCCTCGGCTCTCCAAGTTAACGATTCGTTAGAGGAGTTGCAGATTTGGGAAGACTCGATTGGGTCCAAAGGAGCTGAAGAGCTCTCGAAGATGATCGAAACGAACTCAAGTTTGAAACTTTTCTCCATATTCGACTCCAACCCCCTCACTGCGACGCCGTTGATATCTGCAGTGTTGGCTATGAACAGAGAAACGGAGGTTCACGTGTGGAGTGGTGGAGATCACAAAAGAGACAGAACCTCAAAGGTGGTTGAGTTCTTGCCTGAGAGCAGAACTCTCAGGATTTACCAGATCGACACTTCTGGCTCTTGCAGAGTTGCTGCAGCGTTGGGGATGAACACAACCGTGAGGTCTTTAGACATGACCGGTGCCTCGCTGAACTCTCGGTGGGCGAAGGCGTTTCGATGGATTCTTGAGCAGAACAAGACTCTTAGAGAAGTTAAACTCTCCAAGACCGGTCTTAAAAACAAGGCAATTGTCTATGTTGCAGCTGGACTTTTTAAGAACAAGAGCTTGCAGAGTTTGTATGTTGATGGGAATCGGTTCGGGTGCGTTGGTGTCGCGGATTTGCTTTGTCCGTTGAGTAGATTCACTGCGCTGCAGCTACAAGCCAACATCACACTTAAGACAGTCGTGTTCGGAGGCTCCAAGACCAAGGTTGGAAGAGATGGACTTACCGCGATTTTGAAGATGCTGACAACTAATGAGACTGTGGTTCATCTCGGGATTCACGACGACACGAGTCTAGGACCTGATGATATCGTGCACATCTTCAAGAGCCTGCAGAAGAACGCTTCTTTAAGACGGTTTTCACTACAAGGATGCAAAGGGGTGAGAGGTGATAGAGTATTGGAGGCAATCACTGAGACATTGCATATTAATCCATTGATTGAGGAGATTGATTTAGCTAGGACTCCGCTTCAAGATTCCGGGAAAGCAGATGAGATATATCAGAAGCTGGGACACAATGGTAGGAAGATCGATGAAGAAGAAGAGACGGATTCATTCAGGGACATGCCACTCACTGAGCCAAAGAGCATCAGAGCTTTCCTCTGCGGACAAGACTATGCAGGCAAGACAACGCTCTGCAACTCTATAATGCAAAGTTTCTCTGCTTCCAGTTTCCCATACGTGGAGAATGTGAGAACTTTGATGAACCCTGTGGAGCAAGCTGTTAAGACCGCTGGTGGGATGAAAATAAAGACATTCATGGACGAGGGAACAAAGATCTCGATGTGGAATCTTGCCGGGCAGCACGAGTTCTATGCTCTTCATGATCTTATGTTCCCGAGTCCATGTCTCTTCTTGATCATATTGAG
>MU108370.1:6629-28524 GCA_012274485.2 Sinapis alba
TGAGATTTTAGAGAGATTCAGAGTATTCAAATGAAGAACATGGAGAAAGGTGGAGAGAGAGAGGAGCTTGCACGAAATAGAGAGAGAGAGAGAAGTGAGGAAATGGTTTCCTTAGTTTACATTAGGTTCTGGGACCATTACATAAATAGAGAAATCAGAATACCCTAGGACACTATTAAACAAGTAATATCCAGAATAAGAATAAACAAAGGCAGGCCAGTCCAAACTGTCCCAACTGTCTTGGTTCAGGCTGAAAGTGACTTCTCCCAACGTCCCCAAGGCTTGCAGGCTCATCCCCACACGTGACCAGACCTTCCCAATGTTCCTCTTGCCTTAGACAATTCAAATTAGAGCTTCTGGATGGATTTCAAACTTAACTCTCTTCTTCTTGTCTTGCAAGTCACGTTTAGGGCCTAGGTTGTACGGACATACTTGTCTTCCAAGTCAACTCCAATCTTGCTTATTCTGAATGCTTTGTTTCCCATTTTCATCCCAGCTGCTATTTGATTCTTCAAGTCAACAAGAACGAAGCATATAGAAGTTGATTGTCACAAGGTGAGGCAGATTATCATCTTAGGAGTAATATTGCCATGCTATACAAGGAGTGAAGATCAACTTGCTGATGTGTTTACTAAGGCTGCAAGGCTGAAGACAATGGAGTCCATTCTTTCTAGGCTTGGGTTCATTGATCTTACTCCCAGGAGCTGATCCCCTTAACCATGGAGTCTCCACTCTTTTTCCCTCATCAAGGTTTTATCCCAATGGGTTTTCCTTGGTGAGGTTTTTAATGAGGGAGGTCTTCATTGTTTCCAAGCTAGACAGGTTCACTGAGTCTAGCTTGAGGGGGCGTGTTGAGATGAAGACCAAGAAGTGAAAAATTAAGCTTTGGAGTTTTTACCATTTTACCACAGTAACTTTGGAGTTACCACAGAAACTATGGGTTTTACCATTTCTGGATGAAAGTAACTAAGTAAGAGCTTGGGAAGTTACTTTGCATCCCCCTTGGTGAGGAATCACGTCCACGAGGAGTATGGATAAGGTTTGGCCTCAGCTGGAAAGGTAAAGCCACTTTACAGCCTGTCCAAGCATGTGAAGCCTCTCAGCCAAGTATTTCAAACCAAGGTGTCCAGCTAGCTTTGACTACACATGCTTGAGTCCCATTTCGTGGATATACCTTTACAAACTCTATATTATTGTAATCTGACTTGACAAATGAATACAATGGAGTTTTGAGTCTCTCTCTCTCTAGAATCTCTTTATTCTCTTAATCTCTCGATTCTTTACTCTGATTATCTATGATTAGTATTAAACACACTCTAAAAGACAAAAGTGTTTAAAAGGAGCTATGTTTAAGAAGTTATTCCACTTTCTAATCAGGATATCCATGTTTAGCTTGTTTGGACATATGGCAAGTTCTTGAAGCTTCTAATCAAACCAGGATGAATCACTATGTAAGAAGATTGATTTGGAACCATTATTCAGTGGAGAGTATCCATGAAGTTGAATAAATCCCAAAGGAGTTATGTTGAAGAAGTTATTCCACTTTCTAATCAGGATATCCATGTTTAGCCTGTTTGGACATATGGCAAGTTCTTCAAGCTCCTAATCAAACCATGATGAATCACTATGTAAGAAGATTGATTTGGAACCATTATTCAGTGTATAGTATCCATAAAGTTGAATAAATCCCAAAGGAGTTATGTTTAAGAAGTTATTCCACTTCCTAATCAGGATATCCATGTTTAGCCTGTTTGGACATATGACAAGTTCTTGTAGCTTCTAATCAAACCAGGATGAATCACTAGGTAAGAAGCTTGATTTGGAACCATTATTCAGTGGAGAGTATCCATGAAGTTGAATAAATCCCAAAGGAGTTATGTTGAAGAAGTTATTCCACTTTATAATCATGATATCCATGTTTAGACTGTTTTGACATATGGCTAGTTCTGCAAGCTTTTTATCAAACCAGGATGACTTACTATGTAAGAAGCTTGATTTGGAACTGTTAACTTGAAGAGAAGAAATGGAGAAACCAAAGGTGTGAGGATGAGTTGGGTCTTGTGCAAGAATAGGGCAAGACCTCCGGAGATTGTCTGTCAAGGCTTTAGGAGTGTGTAAAGAAGTCCAGAAGTGTCCTGAAGATTGTGCAAAGATAGGGTTTAAGTCCAGGAGGGACTTAGACACCATTTGGAGAGAATTGGGTGATGGTGCAAATATAGGGCGTCCCGGAGGTTCAGACGGTACGGACGGTACGGACGGACCGTGCAAACTTAGGGCGACCCAAACCGAGTCAGGTTCGACCTTTGGAGAAGCTTAGACAAGTTGTACAATAATAGGGCGATGTACGGACAGGAGGTCCGTACTATCAACCATGCAAAAATAGGGCTAATCCCAGATCAACCTGAAATGGTGTTGTGCAAACTTAGGGCACAAGAGAAGCCTTGTCTGAGCTTGTGACCATTTGTGGATAAGGCACAGCAAGGAGTGATCTGGCGTGAGCTGTCCCTTGGCTGTGTATTGACCATGAACCTGGTCAAATAGAAGGCTACATACATGGGCGCCTATGATGATCCAATCAGAGGCTAGCCTTCCTCCTTGACCAGATTTAAATCACCCAATCACAAGACATCACTCAGATTGCACAAGACCACTCCAAGACCAGATCCTGATCGTCCATCTTCATGTCTTTATAGCCATCAGATTTAGGTTTCTGATTTATGAGTTTGCAAAGTGTAAATCCTTTATAAACATGTGTAGCTCACGATTTTGTAACCTAAGTGAGAGAGGGGGGTTTCCCCTCCTCCTTCATAAGAAATGTGTTCTTGAATCTGAAACTCTATAATCTCTAGTCTTAGTCTCTTCTTAATCTCCTAGTCTTTTAATCTCAGTCTCTTTAGTCTCTTAAACTCACCCTAAACACTTCTAGATTCTGTCTTTCTCTACAAACCATTTCAAGCTCTCATACTGCCCATTTGGGGTTTCACACACACACAAACCAGAGTAGAGAACTCTTTAAAACTCATATGGTATCAGAGCCAGGTTCATTAGAACTTGGTTCCTAGCTTCTGCAAAGCTCAAGCCTTCCTCCCATGTCGCCTGTAGCAAAGAAGAAGCTCCATGGTCCAGCCGGCTGTTCATCACCTCAAGTGGAAGGTGGGTTCGTCCTTGGTGACCAGAAGCTGTCTATTGATGATCTACACTCTCTCGTGTCGGCCTTGAAGAAAGAAGAACCTTGGAAGCCATGGTGTTTGAAGTGGTCGGATCAACCAAGCTTCTCAGCCTTGTCCAAGCTAGTTCTTACTCACTGTCCAAGAAGAAAGGTGATAGCTTTCTATGGTAACTGGTGTTGGCGAGTTAAACATGAAGAAAGGTGGGGTCTTTGACATGGAGGGGTCAAGGGAAAGGTCCATGGAAGAAGGGGATGTTGGGGTCGACACCAACAACTCACTGTCTAGCCATGTGGTAAGGAGATTCAAGGAACTAAGATTAGTTCCTTGGCTGTAAGGAAAACTCTTTCTCTTGTATAAAGCTTGAGTATATGAACTGAATGGTATGATGAACTGATTGTGATGTGTTGCTGTGATTGATAACCTGAGGATATGTTTAAAGATTGCTATATATGAATTGTTTAGAATCTGTCCCAGGTTGCTTAAAGAGTCTTGTTTGGTGTTGAGAAATGAAAATGCTTCCCCTGGTTCATAATGAATGTCTAATAGGTTGCTAGATTTGTTGTCTAAACCTGATAGCTTTCATGAAGTGAAATCAATTGTAAGGTGAAGCATTGTGAAGTGATACTGCCTTTAGGTTGATACACTTGGATTCGTGTCTAAGTTGTAGTTAAGGCAGAGTTGAAAATGCCTAAGTAGCTTGTCTTGAATCTGTTTTGATCTTGCTTGTGCTTAGAGAGATAGCTTGCAAAGATGTGAACTTGATATTGCTTGTTTCAGTCTGGTGCATTGCTAGTGACATTGGAGATCAATCTTGATGATTAGTCAAGGATTGATCCCAATGATTATGTCTTATCTTGGCTGGAGTTTGAGTGGTGTTTCAGGTACATGTTAAGTATCCCTTGGTCATCACTAATCCGAGTTGAAGAGGAAGACTGTGCTCATTGTTAAATCAATGAAGAATGGTTGCTGGGGTGTGTGTAGACACACAAGGCAGGGTCATCACCTAAGTCTTGAGGAGACTGGTGACCTAAAGGCATTGGAGTTAAAGAGAAGGTGTGATCAGTGGTTGAATGCACACATCCTTGAGATGTTGTGCTCCTGATCTTAAGGCNAAATCAATGAAGAATGGTTGCTGGGGTGTGTGTAGACACACAAGGCAGGGTCATCACCTAAGTCTTGAGGAGACTGGTGACCTAAAGGCATTGGAGTTAAAGAGAAGGTGTGATCAGTGGTTGAATGCACACATCCTTGAGATGTTGTGCTCCTGATCTTAAGGCTCATTGAGGCTCACTTCAAGCTTGGACCTAGACTTAATCCAAGCTTGAGGAGGGGAGCAAAGTGAGCCGCCTGATGATCCTAGCTCTGTGACCTGTTATTCCTCCTTACCATTGCAAGCAAACTGAAGAAGGAGCCAACCGGGTCTAGGCTGTGGCAAGCCTAGTCAAGAGATTGTTCAGAGCAGTCTTGGCTTAGTATGAAGAAGGTTACTCTATCAATGCGGCTTCTAGTGTGAGGTGGTTGAAGAGGGAGCTGAGGTACTTTTTACTCTATCAAGGAAGATCCGGTGTGTCCGAGCACTTCAACCTAACAAGAGGTTAGGTGAAAGGGGGAGAGACCAGGATCGGTTCTGAAGAAGAGTTCAAGGTGTGGGAAAAGAGAAGAGGCCATGATCCAGGGTCTTTGTGTCCATCACATTGATACTAAGACACAAAGACCCACTGGCCATGATCCAGGGTCTTTGTGTCCATCACATTGATACTAAGACACAAAGACCCACTGGCCAATCCCTAGGCCTTGAAGGACCTACTCTTTTTCCCTTACAAGGTTTTGTCCCAAAGGGTTTTCCTTGTAAGGTTTTTAATGAGGGGATTCTTCAAGGTTCCAAGCTTGACTTAGGATCACCTAGAGTCAAGCTTGAGGAGGAGTGTTAACTTGAAGAGAAGAAATGGAGAAACCAAAGGTGTGAGGATGAGTTGGGTCTTGTGCAAGAATAAGGCAAGACCTCCGGAGATTGTCTGTCAAGGCTTCAGGAGTGTGTAAAGAAGTCCAGAAGTGTCCTGAAGACTGTGCAAAGATAGGGTTTAAGTCCAGGAGGGACTTAGACACCAGTTGGAGAGAATTGGGTGATGGTGCAAATATAAGGCGTCCCGGAGGTTCAGACGGTACGGACAGTACGGACGGACCGTGCAAACTTAGGGCGACCCAAACCGAGTCAGGTTCAACCTTTGGAGAAGCTTAGACAAGTTGTACAAAAATAGGGCGATGTACGGACAGGAGGTCCGTACTATCAACCATGCAAAAACAGGGCTAATCCCGGATCAACCTGAAATGGTGTTGTGCAAACTTAGGGCACAAGAGAAGCCTTGTCTGAGTTTGTGACCATTTGTGGATAAGGCACAGCAAGGAGTGAGCTGGCGTGAGCTGTCCCTTGGCTGTGTATTGACCATGAACCTGGTCAGATAGAAGGCTACATACATGGGCGCCTATGATGATCCAATCAGAGGCTAGCCTTCCTCCTTGACCAGATTTGAATAACCCAATCACAAGACATCACTCAGATTGCACAAGACCACTCCAAGACCAGATCCTGATCGTCCATCTTCATGTCTTTATAGCCATCAGATTTAGGTTTCTGATTTATGAGTTTGCAAAGTGTAAATCCTTTATAAACATGTGTAGCTCACGATTTTGTAACCTAAGTGAGAGAGAGGGGTTTCCCCTCCTCCTTCATAAGAAATGTGTTCTTGAATCTGAAACTCTCTAATCTCTAGTCTTAGTCTCTTCTTAATCTCCTAGTCTTTTAATCTCAGTCTCTTTAGTCTCTTAAACTCACCCTAAACACTTCTAGATTCTGTCTTTCTCTACAAACCATTTCAAGCTCTCATACTGCCCATTTGGGGTTTCACACACACACAAACCAGAGTAGAGAACTCTTTAAAACTCATAGGAAAAATTATTCAGTGGAGAGTATCCATGAAGTTGAATAAATCCCAAAGGAGTTATGTTTAAGAAGTTATTCCACTTTCTAATCAGGATATCCATGTTTAGCCTGTTTGGACATATGGCAAGTTCTTCAAGCTCCTAATCAAACCAGGATGAATCACTATGTAAGAAGATTGATTTGGAACCATTTTTAAGTGGATAGTATCCATGAAGTTGAATAAATCCCAAAGGAGTTATGTTTAAGAAGTTATTCCACTTTCTAATCAGGATATACATGTTTAGTCTGTTTGGACATATGGCAAGTTCTTCAAACTTCTAATCAAACCAGGATGAATCACTATGTAAAAATCTTGATTTGGAACCATTAATCAATGGAGAGTCTTTCATGAAGTTAAATAAATCCCATAGGAGTTATGTTTAAGAAGTTATTCCACTTTCTAATCAGGATATCCTTGTTAAGCATGTTTGGACATATGGCAAGTTCTTCAAGCTTCTAATCAAACCCGGATGAATCACTATTTAAGAAGCTTGATTTTGAAACATTATTCAGTGAAGAGTATCCATAAAGTTGATTAAATCCCAAAGGAGTTATGTTTAAGAAGTTATTCTACTTTCTAAACAGGATATCCATGTTTAGCCTGTTTGGACAGATGGCAAGTTCTTCAAGCTCCTAATCAAACCAGGATGAATCACTAAGTAAGAAGATTTATTTGGAACCATTATTCAGTGGAGGATATCCATGAAGTTGAATAAATCCCAAAGGAGTTATGTTTAAGAAGTTATTCCACTTTCAAATCAGGATATCCATGTTTAGCCTGTTTGGACATATGTCAAGTTCTTCAAACTTCTAATCAAACCAGGATAAATCACTATGTAAAAAGCTTGATTTGGAACCTTTAATCAATGGAGAGTGTTAATTTATGAAGAACAGGATGAAGAACAAGAGAGAGAGAGAGAGAGTGATGAATCCGTGAGAGTGGAGAGAGAGTGAGAGAATTCGAAATGTAAGAGAGAGAGAGTAAAGAAGGATTTTTTTCCTTACTGATTTAGTTTGCATACAAGGTATATTTAAACACAATAGAAGACATAAAGAAAAGAAGAAACTAATCTGGTCTGAACCAGGAAAGGGACAGCTCCTAAACGGTCCCAAGCTTAAGCCACACATGTGACTTATATCCTATTTTATTCTCCTTGCCTTTGGCTTACTCGAAACGGTCGGATCCTCCTTTGACATTCAAACTTGCTTCTGAGTAGGGAGCTTGGCGTGTCAAGGCTGTTCCTTGCCTCCCAAGTCCTTGCCTTCCAAGTCACTCTAGGTTATGTTCCTTGGATGTCAAGACTGTACGGAATACCTTGTAACTAAAGTAAGTGCAAACCAGACTTCTATCTTCATCTCTGTACTTCTTTATCTCTTTAGATCAATACTCCCCCTCAAGCTTGACCCAATGCAATGGTCAAGCTTGGACACCATGAAGTCTTCCCTCATTAAAATCTCAGTATGCAAAACCCATTGGGACAAAAACATACTGAGGAAAAAGAGTAGAAGCTCCATGGTAAGGGGTCTTACTCGTGAGTGATGTCAATGAGTCCAAGTCTGGGATATATGGACTCACACACCTTTGTACTTGCAGCCTTGGTGAAGATGTCTGCTAGTTGATTTTCACTCCTTGTGTAGCATGGCAAGATCACTCCTTGTATCACCATTTGTCTCACCTTGTGGCAGTCTATCTCAATGTGCTTTGTCCTCTCATGGAACACTGAGTTAGCAGCTATGTGTATTGCAGCTTGATTATCACAATGCATTGTGATTGGAGAGGTAATCTCTATTCCCAAGTCTTTGAGCAGTCCTTTTATCCATACCAACTCGTTGGTCAGCTTCCTCATGGCTCTATATTCAGCTTCAACACTTGAACATGAAACCACCTTTTGCTTCTTGCTTTTCCATGTTACCAGATTGCCTCCAATGAATGTGCAATAGCATGTGGTTGATTTCCTATCATTCCTATCTCCTGCCCAATCAGCATCACAATATCCAACCACTTCAGTGTTTCCATTGCATCCCATCCATATTCCTTGACCAGGAGCTCCACTGAGGTATCTAAGGATCCTCTCCACCATTTTTCAGTGATGAACCATTGGCACTTGCATATGCTGGCTCACCTGGTTCACAGCAAAACAAATATCAGGTCTAGTGATGGTTAAATAGATAAGCTTACCCACTAGTCTCCTGTATTGCTTTGGATCATCAAATGGAATTGCTTCATACTCCCCCTCTCGCAGGATTTTGTATCCATCTTCAAGTGGGGTCTTGGCTGGCTTTTCTCCAAGCATACCTGCTCCATTCAAGAGATCAAGTGTGTACTTTCTTTGGGATAAGAAGAGACCCTCTTTAGATCGGCATACTTCTATTCAAAGAAAGTACTTTAGCTCACCTAGATCCTTAATGTCAAACACAGATTTTAGAAAAGCTTTAGTAGTTTGTATACCTTCTTTGTCACTCCTTGTGATGATGATATCATCAACATACACAAGGATGACTACTATACCTTGTTTGCTGGTGAGAGTGAATAAGGTGTGATCAGCTTCAGATCGGCTGAATCCTCTCCCATTCAGGGTGGTGCTGAGCTTGTGGTACCAGGCTCTTGGTGATTGCTTTAGTCCATAGATAGCCTTCTTGAGTCTTAAGACATTGCCTGGTTTAACCATATCTTCAAGGCCAGGTGGAGGTCTCATGTATACCTCATCTTCTAGCTCTCCTTGAAGAAATGCATTCTTCACATCCATTTGCCATAAGTCCCACTCCAAGTTAGTTGCAAGTGAGAGCATGATCCTGATGGTATGAAGCTTTGCCACTGGTGCAAAGGTGTCCAAGTAATCTTCTCCATAGGTTTGAGTGAACCCTCTTGCAACCAGTCTTGTCTTCTTTCTCTCTGGTTTTCCATTAGCTAGGTATTTGATTGTGAATAATAGGCGACTTGTCACAGCCTTCTTGCCTTTGGGAAGTTCTGATTCAAACCATGTGTCATTCCTGATCATAGCATTGATTTCTTCTTCAGCTGAAGCTTTCCATTCATCATCCTCCATTGCTTCTTCATAAGTCTTTGGTATGTATTCCTGATCCAAGTTGCTCATGAATACTTGATGTTCAGTTGGATATTGGGCTAGGGAACACACGGCTTGCACTGGATGAGCTACTGCATTGGCATTAAAGTACACTCTTGTGTTCTTCCAGTGTTCTGGTCCATGCCTGATCCTGGTGCTTCTCCTTAAGGTTTGCACCTCAGCTTCTGGTTCTGGTTCAGCTGCTGATTGATCCTCCTCATCTTCTACATGTTGCTCAGGCTCATTTTGTTCCTGCCCATCTTGATCATGAATTTGAACCTCATACTCAACTTGTTCTTGTTCTGTTTCACTGCCCCCTTCAGGATCAAGGTGGGAGTCATCTAGGACTGGTTCAGCTGGTGGAGTCTCTGAAGTTGGAGGAGATCGATTTTCTGCCCCTCCATTTGGTTGGCTAATACCAAGGCTTTCTAGAATGATCCTTAGGTTATTGTCCCGGTCTGAAGGTGCATGTGTGAGATCCTTTAAGTTATCCCAACTCTTCTCATCATAATACCCCTTTGACTCCACAAATTTCACATCTCTTGAGACCATGACTCTCCTGGAATCTGGTACATAGCATTTGTAGCCCTTCTGGTTGGCTGAATAACCAATAAAGATGGCTTTGATACTCTTAGCTTCTAGCTTATTCCTTTGTTCACCTGGAATCAAGACAAAGCAAGTGCACCCAAACACACGCAAGTGATCAATGGAGGGTCTAGATTTAGTTAATACCTCATAAGGAGAGACATCATGGAGAACTCTTGTAGGTGTTTTGTTGATAAGATAGCATGCAGCTACCACATCATCTCCCCAAAACCTCTTTGGGACATTTGTATGAAACATCATGCTTCTGGCCACTTCCATATGATGGCGATTCTTTCTCTCAGCCACTCCATTTTGTTGAGGTGTGTATGGGCAGCTTGTTTGATGAATGATTCCATGCTTGGTTAAGTGGTTTTTGAAGGCATGGCTTGTGTATTCTCCACCATTATCTGACCTAAATATTTTGATCTTGGCATTAAAGTGGTTAGTAACATAGCTTTGAAAGTTCATAATAGCTTCTAAAACTCTATCTTTGGATTTGATTAATGTTAGCCAAGTATACTTAGATTTTTCATCAATAAAGGTGACATAATACTTGTGATTTCTCTAGAAACACAAGGAGCAGTCCAAACATCTGAGTGAACTAAATCAAAACAATGCTCATAAATAGTACTTGATTTAGTGAATACTGTCTTGCATGTTTACCAAGGATACATGCTTCACAGCTATCATTTTTAAAAGAAATAGAAGGCAACATTAGTCCTAAGGCCCTAGAGCGAGGATGGCCTAATCTAGCATGCCATAGAATATCAGAAGCAATAACAGGAGCAGAATTAAAAGCATAAGATAAATCAGAACTCAGATTGGTGTCTTCAAGCAAATACAAGTCTCCCTTGCTCACACCTTTTCCAAGCATCCTACTAGTCTCAATATCCTGAAAGTAGACATCATTAGGACTAAAGATAACATTGCAATTTAGATCAGTAGTTGCCTTTTTAACAGATATTAAGTTAGATGTGAATGTAGGCATATAGAAAGCTTTAGATTCTTTTTCAAACAGTTTCAAGTTTCCTATGCCTTTAATTGGGATCCTATCTCCATTAGCAATAACTACACTACCTAAGGCAGGTTCTACATTGCTAATGAGACTAGAATCCTTAATCATGTGATGAGATACTCCTGAGTCAATAATTAATGGTTTAACACTAGATAATGCTTTTAAAATATTACTCTTAGTGTTACCAGAATTTGCATTGAGAGCTTTGATCAAGGCTTCAATGTCTGACTTGCGGATGAAGGCATCATCTTGGGATGGTTGAGACAGAGCGTGAGCTGTGGATCCACCAGTGTTTGAGGTTGAGACCATAGCTCTTCCATCCTCTCCCATGCGCATGCTGCTTGGCCCTGTGGACTCAAGGGCTCTTGCTTCATGTGCTCTAGCTTGAGGGTACTTGTTTGTCGAGTCTTGTCTGAGGTGAGGGTGAAGGATCCAACAGTTGTTCTTGGAGTGGTCTTGCCTCTTGCAATGCTCACAAGTCACAGACTTGTCTCCTCCTCCTCGTGGCTTGAAATTAGCCTTGTTGACTGAGACCATCTCAACCTTCTCAGCCTTGTGTGCCATAGAAAGATCCCCCTTTCCACCAAACAGGCCATCTGAACCTAGCTCCTTCTGAACCTGAGCACACACATCATCATAGCTTGGGAGTTCCTTGGACCTTAGTATGTGCTTAAGGAGATCATTGAAGCTTGAGTTTAATGTGAGAAGAAGTCCAAAGACTTTATCTTGTTCACGCCTTTCCTCAAGTGTGTTGGGATCAGTGGTACTTGGCCTTAGCATCTCAAGTTCTGACCATAGCTGGCTGTACTTCCCCAAGTGCTTTGTGAGATCCATCTCCTCTTGTTGTAGATTATTGATGGCTCTCTTTACTTCAAAGATCCTGGTTAAGTTTGAAGTGTTGCCATATACCTTGTGCAAGGTGTCCCATAGCTGCTTGGCTGTTTCACAGTGTGAGTAACCTCCATGATGGGAGTATCAAGTGAGCTTTGCAAGGCAGACAGCACCATGAGGTCTTCCTGACCCCATTTGCCTTCATCCACCACTACAACCTCCTTGCCATCTTCTCCTTGGGTGATTTGCTTTGGTGCCTCACTTGAAGTGATGTGCCCCCATAAGCCTCTTCCTCCAAGGGCTGTCTTGGTCAGTCTTGACCAAGTAATGTAGTTTGCTCCCTTGAGAACAACCGGAATGTGGACTTGTCTGTTTTGTTNCATCCACCACTACAACCTCCTTGCCATCTTCTCCTTGGGTGATTTGCTTTGGTGCCTCACTTGAAGTGATGTGCCCCCATAAGCCTCTTCCTCCAAGGGCTGTCTTGGTCAGTCTTGACCAAGTAATGTAGTTTGCTCCCTTGAGAACAACTGGAATGTGTACTGGTCTGTGCTGCTCCATCTTTTACTTTGAAGAGAGATAGGCGCCAAGAAGGGATTTGAATTCTTCCAAGCCCGGATGAAACTAGCTGAGAGAGATGAGCTAGAATGGAAGTAAAATAAGTAGAAACTAGACAGAACAGAGTGAGCACTTCCAGGAACAGAGCAGGAACCTCAAGAACTCTCAAGAACAGTTTCTATTATCCAATGGATAAAGAAATTTCGAAATGGATTTGAGAAAAGTGAACTGATTAAAGGAAAGAGTAAGTGATTTAGAGTAGCTTTGCGGAAGGAAATGAGGTTATCAGGAGCTTAAAGCCCTGATACCATGTTAATTTATGAAGAACAGGATGAAGAACAAGAGAGAGAGAGAGTGATGAATCCGTGAGAGTGGAGAGAGAGAGAGAGAATTCAAAATGTAAGAGAGAGAGAGTAAAGAAGGATTTTTTTCCTTACTGATTTAGTTTGCATACAAGGTATATTTAAACACAATAGAAGAAATAAAGAAAAGAATTAACTAATCTGGTCTGAACCAGGAAAGGGACAGCTCCTAAACGGTCCCAAGCCTAACCCACACATGTGACTTATATCCTATTTTATTCTCCTTGCCTTTGGCTTACTCCAAACGGTCGGATCCTCCTTTGACATTCAAACTTGCTTCTGAGTAGGGAGCTTGGCGTGTCAAGGCTGTTCCTTGCCTCCCAAGTCCTTGCCTTCCAAGTCACTCTAGGTTATGTTCCTTGGATGTCAAGACTGTACGGAATACCTTGTAACTCAAGTAAGTGCAAACCAGACTTCTATCTTCATCTCTATACTTCTTTATCTCTTTAGATCAATAGAGAGTATTTCATGAAGTTGAATAAATCCCATAGGAGTTATGTTGAATAACTTATTTCACTTTCTAATCAGGATATCCATGTTTAGCCTGTTTGGACATATGGCAAGTTCTTCAAGCTTCTAATCAAATCCGGATGAATCACTATGTAAGAAGCTTGATTTGGAACAATTATTCAGTGGAGAGTCTTTCATGAAGTTGAATAAATCTCATAGGAATTATTTTCAAGAAGTTATTCCACTTTCTAATCAGGATATCCATGTTTAGAGTGTTTGGACATATGGCAATTTCTTCTTGCTTCTAAACAAACCAAGATGAATCACTATGTAATAAGCTTGATCTGGAACTATTATTCAGTGGAGAGTATCCATGAAGTTGAATAAATCCCAAAAGAGTTATGTTTAAGAAGTTATTCCACTTTCTAATCAGGATATCCATGTTTAGCCTGTTTGGACATATGGCAAGTTCTTGTAGCTTCTAATCAAACCAGGATGAATCACTATGTAAGAAGCTTGATTTGGAACGATTATTCAGTGGAGAGTATCCATGAAATTGTATCAATCTCAAAGGAGTTATGTTTAAGAAGTTATTCCACTTTCTAATCAGGATATTCATGTTTAGCCTGTTTGGACATATGGTAAGTTCTTGAAGTTTCTAATCAAACCAGGATGAATCACTATGTAAGAAGCTTGATTTGGAACCATTGTTCAGTGGAAAGTATCCATAAAGTTGAATGAATCCCAAATGAGTAATGTTTAAGAAGTTATTCCACTTTCTAACCAGGATATCCATGTTTAGCATGTTTGGCCATATGGCAAGTTCTTCAAGCTTCTAATCAAACAAGGATGAATCACTATATAAGAAGCTTGATTTGGAACCATTATTCAGTGGAGAGTATCGATGAAGTTGATTAAATCCCAAAGGAGTTATGTTTAAGAAGTTATTCCACTTTCTAATCAGGATATCCTTGTTTAGCCTGTTTGGACATATGGCAAGTTCTTCAACCTTCTAATCAAACCAGGATGAATCACTATGTAAAAAGCTTTTATTTGGAACCATTATTCAATGGAGAGTATTTCATGAAGTTGAATAAATCTCATAGGAGTTATTTTGAAGAAGTTATTCCACTTTCTAATCAGGATATCCATGTTTAGCGTGTTTGGACATATGGCAATTTCTTCATGCTTCTAAACAAACCAAGATGAATCACTATGTAATAAGCTTGATCTGGAACTATTATTCAGTGGAGAGTATCCATGAAGTTGAATCAATCCCAAAGGAGTTATGTTTAAGAAGTTATTCCACTTTCTAATCAGGATATCCGTTTTAGCCAGTTTGGACATATGACAAGTTCTTGTAGCTTCTAATCAAACCAGGATGTATCACTATGTAAGAAGCTTGATTTGGAACCATTATTCAGTGGAGAGTATCCATGAAGTTGTATCAATCTCAAAGGAGTTATGTTTAAGAAGTTATTCCACTTTCTAATCAGGATATTCATGTTTAGCCTGTTTGGACATATGGTAAGTTCTTGAAGCTTCTAATCAAACCAGGATGAATCACTACGTAAGAAGCTTGATTTGGAACCATTATTCAGTGGAGAGTATCCATAAAGTTGAATGAATCCCAAATGAGTAATGTTTAAGAAGTTATTCCACTTTCTAACCAGGATATCCATGTTTAGCATGTTTGGCCATATGGCAAGTTCTTCAAGCTTCTAATCAAACTAGGATGAGTCACTATGTAACAAGCTTCATTTGGAACCATTATTCAGTGGAGAGTATCAATGAAGTTGAATAAATCCCAAATGAGTTATGTTTAAGAAGTTATTCCACTTTCTAATCAGGATATCCATGTTTAGCATGTTTGGACATCTGGCAAGTTCTTCAAGCTCCTAATCAAACCAGGATGAATCACTATGTAGAAGATTTATTTGGAACCATTATTCAGTGGAGAGTATCCATGAAGTTGAATAAATCCCAAAGGAGTTATGTTTAAGAAGTTATTCCACTTTCTAATCAGGATATCCATGTTTAGCCTGTTTTGACATATGGAAAGTTCTTTAAGCTTCTAATCAAACCAGGATGAATTACTATGTAAGAAGCTTGATTTTGAACCATTATTCAGTGGAGAGTATCCATGAAGTAGAATCAATCCCAAAGGAGTTATGTTTAAGAAGTTATTCAACTTTCTAACCAGAATATCCATGTTTATCATGTTTGGACATATGACAAGTTCTTCAAGCTTCTAATCAAACCCAGATGAATCACTATGTAAGAAGCTTGATTTGGAACCATTATTCAGTGGAGTGTATCCATGAAGTTGAATAAATCCCAAAGGAGTTATGTTTAAGAAGTTATTCCACTTTCTAATCAGGATATCCATGTTTAGCCTGTTTGGAAATATGGAAGTTTCTTCAAGCTCCTAACCAAACCAGGATGAATCACTATGTAAGAAGATCGATTTGGAACCATTATTCAGTGAAGAGTATCCATGAAGTTGAATAAATCTCAAAGGAGTTATGTTTAAGAAGTTATTACACTTTCTAATAAGGATATCCATATTTAGCCTATTTGGACATATGGCAAAGTCTGCAAGCTTCTAATCAAACCAGGATGAATCACTATGTAAGAAGCTTGTTTTGGAACCATTAATCAATGAAGAGTTTTTCATGAAGTTGAATAAATCCAATAGGAGTTATGTTGAAGAAGTTATTCCACTTTCTGATCAGGATATCCATGTTTAGCCTGTTTGGACATATAGCAAGTTCTTCATGCTTCTAAACAAACCAAGATGAATCACTACGTAATAAGTTTGATCTGGAATAATTATTCAGCGGAGAGTATCCATGAAGTTGAATCAATCCCAAAGGATTTATGTTTAAGAAGTTATTCCACTTTCTAATCAGGATATCCATGTTTAGCCTGTTTGGACATATGGCAAGTTCTTCAAGCTTCTAATCAAACTAGGATGAATCACTATGTAAGAATCTTGATTTGGAACCATTATTCAATGGATAGTATCCATGAAGTTGAATAAATCCCAAAGGAATTATGTTAAAGAAGTTATTCCACTTTATAATCCGGATATCCATTTTTAGCCTGTTTGGACATATGGCAAGTTCTTCAAGCTTCTAATCAAACCAAGATGAACCACTATGTAAAAAGCTTTATTTGGAACCATTAATCAATGGAGATTCTTTCATGAAGTTGAATAAATCCCATAGGAGTTATGTTGAAGAAGTTATTCCACTTTCTAATCAGGATATTCATGTTTAGCATGTTTGGACATATGGCAAATTCTTCATGCTTCTAAACAAACCAAGATGAATAACTATGTAAGAAGCTTTATATGGAACCATTATTCACTGGAGAGTATCCATGAAGTTGAATCAATCCCAAAGGTGTTATGTTTAAGAAGTTATTCCACTTTTTAATCAGGATATCCATGTTTAGCCTGTTTGGACATATGGCAAGTTCTTGTAGCTTCTAATCAAACCAAGATGAATCAGTATGTAAGAAGCTTGATTTGGAACCATTATTCAGTGGAGAGTATCCATGAAGTTGTATCAATCTCAAAGGAGTTATGTTTAAGAAGTTATTCCACTTTCTAATCAGGATATTCATGTTTAGCCTGTTTGGACATATTGTAAGTTCTTGAAGCTTCTAATCAAACCAGGAGGAATCACTACGTAAGAAGCTTGATTTGGAACCATTATTCAGTGGAGAGTATCCATAAAGTTAAATAAATCCCAAAGGAGTTATGTTTAAGAAGTTATTCAACTTGCTAACCAGGATATCCATGTTTAGCATGTTTGGACATATGGCAAGTTCTTCAAGCTTCTAATCAAACCCGGATGAATCACTATGTAAGAAGCTTGATTTGGAACCATTATTCAGTGGAAAGTATCCATGAAGTTGAATAAATCCCAAAGGAGTTATGTTTAAGAAGTTATTCCACTTTCTAATCAGGATATCCATGTTTAGCCTATTTGGACATTTGGCAAGTTCTTCAAGCTCCTAATCTGTAGACATGAAGAAATAAATATCAGCAAGTGTAAGGAGTGGTGAGTGTAATAAGAAGCAAGAGGGAATCAAGTATGGTCGGATTGTGCAAAGGATCATCTTAACTTGGAGTACAAGTCTGTCAGTACAGTCTAACCTATCTTGGAGTGCAAGACAAGGGAAGATGAATATTTGAATCAGAATGTAACTAAGAAGGGAAGGCTGTGGTCGACAAGAGGAGAGGAATCTGTTGGGAGCATGTTCACAGATTTCTTGTGTGCAAGTAGTCCTCCCAACTGTTAGGACCTGTCACTTTCAGCTGCTGGGCCTGCTCTAGTTTTGTCCAAGACAGTCTGTTCTGGTGCACCTGATATTCGCGTTTACACACTCACCAATTAACCTATTGTGTAAACAATGCCACAATCGAATGGCATGTCATTGTAACACTTTAGGATCGAATCCACAAGGAACTAAAGATCTATAACACTAAGAATTTTCACAAACTTTCCTAATCTAAGCAAATAAGAAGATGATTGATTTGTAACAAGCTAAGATCCTAGAAATATAAACAAGATGATCTCAAATCCAATCAAGAAACAAGTGCAAGAACTCAATCAAATCCTAAAGTAGAATCCATGGGACTAGGGACTTGATTTTGGGTGACTAAGATCCAAACTAGAGTGGCAAGCTATCAATCAAACACTTTCCTTATGCCTAGACACAACACTAAACAAATTCTTTGTCAAGATAAATGTTCATTTGCTTAAGTAACTCAAACATGAAATGTCTTTGGTTGAATATCACTAAAGCAATCATTATGGACAAGTCTACTAGCAATCTAAGCTCCCTTAACATCAAATGTCTTTGGTAAGGTAAGCAAAAAGCAATATCAACTTGGTTCAGGCATTTCATCGAACACCTTCCGGGTGAGAAATACCTAATGATCTAGATTATAGAGGCCAACACTAATCTAGCATTAAGAACAGTAGATAAGCAAGGAATCAAGATGATCTAACACTAAACACCCTAGATCTTCACTCAATCACTCTAATCACCCTAGCCCGTGAACCTAAAGTGTGTCTACTCTCTAATCCTCATGAAAAACCTTAAACCCATATGAGATTCAAAGTTAATCATGTTAAGGATCAAGAGAAACAAGATATAAGATGAAAAACTTCCTTAGAATGATTCAAAGATTCAAGCTTTTACAAGTTTAGAACAAGTCTTAAGAGAAAAATGAGATGTCTATAAAACTTAGGTCCAACAAGTATTTATAGATGTCTAAAAAAACGAGTTGAGTCTTTTCGTCTGTAGCGACATGGTCATCCCGCTACACGTAAGTCGCTACAGCACTTAGCCGTCTGGGGCATCTTGTAGAACCGTAGCGACATGCTCTGGTCGCTACAGCATGTCGCTAGGACATTCGCAGACCCTCCTAGCGACATGCTCTCGTCGCTACGGTTCTGGTCGCTACAGAGTTGATATGCCTCCAGTAAATAGATCATAACTCCTTCAATACAGCTCCAAATGACATGAAACCACTTCCATTAGAAAGCTAACTCAATTCTATATGTTTTCATAAAATTTGAGCTTCATAAGATATCTGTAAGACCTTCATCCATGTTCATCTTTCACCCTTTTAACTCAAAACCCCTTAACTGCCTTCAAATTCAGCAATAATCATTTCCAACACCTGATATAGACAAATGTAATGCAATGCAACCTAAATATGTCTAAATGATGATTTAGATGATCAATATTTATACAAAATGATGGTTAAAATCATGCAAATTCATAAGATATCAATTCCCCCAAACTTGTCCTTTACTTGTCCAAATAGCAAGAGCATGACATCCTATCAAACTCTAACTTCTCAAGGCCTATCTCAACTCTTTAATCTTTACACTCACCTTCAAGACTCCACAAACAAGCCAATCAACCAACTCTCACATTCATTAAACAATAATCATAAGTGCACTCTTGCAAATGGGCAATTGGTCCTAATCATTTGGCTTGGTGAGAAAATGGTGAAATAAGAAGATTATCAAGTTCTTTCATTGTGGTTTGCTCTCAAGAACAAGTAGCTTGACATTATGAATAATATATCTAAGAAAGAGAACAACTCATGCATACAATGCTCAATCCTCAATGTTCTACCCATTTCCTAGACACAATCAATTTCTTCCCTTGCTTTCCAATGTCAAACTCTCTTTAACTCACCCAAAGACTTCAAGAACTCTCAAGATCACTCTCACTTCTAGAACTCTTTTTTTTTCTTTAGCTTACTAGGGATTCTTTCACTTTTTTTTTTTAGACTTAGCTCTTTTCTTTCTTCTTTCCCCCCCTCTTTTGAATCTTTTTTTTAGAGGTTTTTTTTTCTTTTGACACTCTTTGAGCTAATCTTTTCTTTTGAACTTTTCTTTTTCTTTTATCCCTAGTATCTTATCTCTTCTTTAGACTTTGAGATCATTCTTTTCACTCACTTTTTCTCTCCTCCCTTCAAGATCAAACACTCAATACTCTCTTTTCATCCTATGAGCTAGATAATCATGAGATCCTAAAGCTAGCAAGTAATGAGGACCAAACATTGTCGTTCTCAATACTCTCAACATTATGCACATATCAAACTTTCAAAATAGACCTCACTCATCAAATTAATTGTGGCTTGAAAGGAAGGTAGGGTTAAGGGTGTGGATAACCATCTAAAAGAGAGATGGCCACTTGAGTTGCCAAAGATTTGTGAAAAGGATAAGATCAACTCAAGTGTGTGTGAGGTACCCATGATCAAGCACAACAAGAGCCCATAAGCAAGATAGATTAGGTTCATTAACTCAAGTAAGATTGGAGTTGGTTTCAAGGACAAGC
Organism: Sinapis alba; assembly: GCA_012274485.2. Classification (NCBI taxonomy): domain Eukaryota; kingdom Viridiplantae; phylum Streptophyta; class Magnoliopsida; order Brassicales; family Brassicaceae; genus Sinapis; species Sinapis alba. The sequence continues at coordinate 26,519 of MU108370.1, forward strand.
AAGCTTCATCAATCAAACAAGTTTCAAGAGGAGTTTTCAAGGCTCGAAGTCTACAAGTTATCAAGAGAATGCTCAAGCTACTTATTATGATTAAGAAGGATAGCACATTGAGTTCTTTGCATGAGATCTTAAGGTTTCTACCAATGCAATGAATGCAATCCATATGCTCTAGACTCAATCCTAAGGATGCAAATGTTGCAACTAAATGCTTCTTTTTGAATTTTGAATTTTTTCAATTTTTATGGATTTTCTATGCAAATAAGTATGCAATGCAATGCATGAGACTCATGAATGACAAGTAAACAAAATAGAAAACAATGTGAGATAGTAGACTCTCCCCCAAACTTACTTCACACAGTCTCTTGTGTGAGAGTAAGCTCAAAGAAGAGATCTAAGAGAAAGAAAGAAACATGATAACTAAATATGTACAAGGTTGGAGTAACACTTACTTGGAGGTATTGGCTGAATTGGGTGGTAGAGGACCCTTGGCCTCGGATTTGTTTCACCGGTAAACATGGGCTGAAGCGGAGAAATGAAGTCGGGTGTCTAGAGTCGCAATGCTTGGCCACATTTCTTCTCTTGTTTAGCCTTAGACCCAACCTGAAAATCCTCAACTATACTTATTAAACAACTTAAAGAGAAAGAAAGATAAAGAAATATATACAATGGATAAACATGGGACTTCCTCCCAAGTGAGCTTGTTTTAAGTCTCTAGCTTGACTTTGTGTGCTTGCTAATCATAAGAATCAAAAGGTTGAGCCAATGCACCTTTGGTCCTTCTCCTGCAAACACAAGAAACAAAGTGTGCAAAGGAGCACACTACTATCCATAGATAATAGACATATTTTTCATCAAGGAGTTTCATAAAAGATATAGCATGAATCATACATGCTCCTTGATGTTCAAATGATCATGAGAATCAAATGCATTTGGTGGAAACACAAAGTCAACTACAGATTCAAATGAAGTTTTAACAAAGTAGTCAACTCTATCTCCATCAATCAAATAAAACACAATGTTCTCATTCTCATGAGTGCTTTTGACAAGGGGGTTTTCTATCTCAAGAAAGAGTTTATCCACATCAAGTTCATCCCCTAACCCAGATGGTTCAAGAAGATTTCTAGATTCATCAAGCGTCAAAATGAGATCAATTGAAGCACAAAGATAGTTCTTGTTAAAACAAACTTCAATATGATCTTTAGCAAGTTTTTCTACTCTCAAATCATCTAGTTTTCTAGTCTCACATATCAGATCAAGACATTCATTGATTAGCACTAAACAATTAAGATTAGGGGCAATTTCTTCAACACAAGGCAAGCAAATGTTCTCAAAATGAAGTTCTAAGTTCGAATTGCATATACTTTCTAGCTGAGTTGGTGGAACCCAATATATTACTTCTTTAAGATCATAAGTTTTCTTAACCTCATCAGTTGTAACTTCCCTTCCTTCAAACTCGGCTCGATCCCAAATAAGGCTCATCCGGATTGTTCTTGCGAGGGTAATTGTTGTCTTTCCCCAATTCTCTTTCTCTCGTTGAAGCCAATATAACTCCACCCTCTGTTCTGGTGTGAGTATGTGTATATCAAAGGGTAGTGGCTCCACATATGGCTCAACTTCAATGTGATCTTCAAGTGTGTCATCCTCTTCTTGTGGCCAAGATAAGTGGCTTGCAGCCATCACTACAAAACACAAAAACTAGAATAGAAAGTTAGTAACTATACAAAGCAAAACAAAGCATAAGAAAATAAAGCTTAATCTCAAGAAAGTTTGAAATCCTAATGACAAATCAACTTAGTTCCCCGGCAATGGCGCCAAATTGATATTCGCGTTTACACACTCACCAATTAACCTATTGTGTAAACAATGCCACAATCGAATGGCATGTCATTGTAACACTTTAGGATCGAATCCACAAGGAACTAAAGATCTATAACACTAAGAATTCACAAACTTTCCTAATCTAAGCAAATAAGAAGATGATTGATTTGTAACAAGCTAAGATCCTA